>PITA01030080.1:0-17022 GCA_004023965.1 Spilogale gracilis | reverse complement strand
GATTTTTATCTGGACAGATGTTTTGCTTTTTATGGAGCTGGTGGGGAGTAAAGATGGGAGCCAGGTTTTGTTGGTGTTTTATTTTTGCTTTGGGCTTATGTCAGGATTAGCTTTTGCTGTATACAACAACAACAACAGCAACAGAAAACCTCTCAGAGGGATAGCAATTTGACAGAGGCTTAAATGTCGCCAAGAATTATTTCTCTCTCACATAAAAGTAAGTTGGAGGTAGTAGTCCAGGTCTCTGAGAGCCCCTGGGTGTCCCCTGGGACCCAGGCTCCCGCACAGGTGTCTCCCCTCTGCCCTGCGGGGCAGCATGGCTCTTGGAACTCCGGTTTTCATGTCTGAGCCACATACTGGCAGAAGGAAGAAAGGCCTAGGCCGAAAAGGAGGCCTTTCGCTGGGGAACTCTGAGCTCTTCTCTAGAAATTCCACGGAACCCATCTGCTTAGGTCTCACTGCTCATGACTCAGTCTCATGCATACACCTAGCTGCAAGAGAGGCTGAGAAATACAGCCTTTTAGTCCGAAGTGCATTAGAGAAAATTGAAACTAAGGGTTCTTAATGAAGGAGGAAGGCGAGACTGGGTGTTGTGGATGTGGGCATCATGTGGTGTTTTAAAGGACTTTAACAGATTGTAGACATTTGCAAACTGCCTTCCTTTCTACTCCACTGCTTGCCTTGAGCCAAAAGAACCGTCTGATGGCTCTGTGCAGTGGCCATTGCCTGTTGGAGTCTCGGTGTGCAGATTCCCATCTGCTCTTTCTTTTTATAAATGGTAGAATGGGGATGTGGGGAACTGAAAAAGTGAGAGGGCTGAATGTAAATGATCAGAGGAGCAGATGTAGAATGAACTCCAGTTTTGGTGTTGGGAGATCTGGGTCAATGTCAGTCCTTCTCTGGGACTCTGTGGTCTCCTACATCTCTGAGTTTTGCAGAACAGTGAGATGGGGAATAACACCACCCCCGGGCTGCTGACCTGGAGCCTGGGGGGAGTCTCTAGTGGACTCTACAACATGATGCAGACGATTAATACTCTGTGTGGCTGAAGTGCTCCCAGCAGACACGTGGGCAGCACCTAGAGTATGGAAGGAAGACTTAAAAGATGGCGGTCTCTTTCCATGGGGCTGGGATTACATTGCTGGGCAATGTCCTTGGATAGATAGGCCTGTGAGGACTGGCCTGAGTCTGGGTTAACACGCTAGTGGGGTGGGGTCAGATTCTGGCGCTGCTCTTCCTAGCTCTATGTACAGACATGGCCTGGACAGAATGTGAGATTGAAAACATGCCTCTGATCTTTCTTGTTGGTGTCCTGGTGCCTCTCTTGGTGCCTCTCTTGCTACAGTGAGTACGGTTCCAGTTTAAAGGTTCCAGGATTAAAAGGTACATAACCTTTCACATTGCTCCTGAAGACAAGCCTCTGACCCGGTGCTTTATCTGTTCCCGTGCTGAAGCCCGAGGGAATGGTATGTCCTTCACTATGTTGGTATACTTCAAGGGTTATTATGCTTGTGCCTGACCCTGACCTCTCCCCATTGACATTGGAACCTCGCCCGGTGTTAGAGGCAGCACCCCTGTGACCGTATCGTCAGGCTGTCATGGGGCTGGGCGTCCAGCTCAGGTGCCTTGTCTGGGATCAAGGCTCAGGGCATGACGGCTGCCGCTGCTGGGTCCGGCTGGCTAGATCAGGCCAGGCAGCAGAGAGTGACTCAGTCCCCAGCATCTTCCTGTGCACCCCCAGGCCTCGTTCCCTTCCCCCCCCCTCTCTCTCTGTGTGTGTGTGTGTGTGTGTGTGTGTGTGTGTGTGTGTATGAAATTCTCATCCCTCAGTTCTGGACTTTCATGTGCCATCAGTTTCAAAACATTTTGAAAAAAAAATATAGAAAGGAGAAGGGAGAAAAAAGAAGCCAAGAAACCCAACCTTAACCTAGCTGCTAAACTGCCCCAGAAACTCCTTGGCTTGGGTTCAGGCGCTTTTTAAAACTTCCTTTTAAGTGAGGCCCCAGACGTGATTTTGTTTTTGATCATCTTTCTGACTGCGTTGGCCTCTGATTGATTAACCAATTCACTGATCATTCAATACCTACTCTGTGCCAAACACTATTTATGTGTGGGAGATGTTGATGTGACCCAAACAGTCCCCCCCTCATGGAGCTTTCATGGGATGAGAAGACTGGGAGACCTCGGGGCTGTGAAGGGCAGTGAGATGGCCTAAGGGGGTACAGTGTGATGGGGCGGGTGCTATTCTTACATATGATGGTCAGGAACTGAGTGAGGTCACCGTCATGTTGGATCCATGACCCTGACCAGATGGTGCACGTGTCCAGTCTTGGCAGCCGAGCAAAGCATATCATTGCCTGCCTACCGCATTGGCCTTGGATTTGCTTCTGGGCACAGTGGCCAAGGACCAGTCACTGAGCTGTTCCAAACCTTGTGTGGAAATCTCTCAGAATGCCAGATGGCAGTTGAGAAGATCGTCCCTGGTGGTCTGCACGTGCGATCTGCCCCCAATAGCCGCGTGCCGGGCGGTCCTACGGATGGTGGCCCAGTTGCGACTAGTCAGCAGATAACTTAGCATTCGACCTGTGAGAGCCAGCTGAGTATTCCACAAATGCTTTGCTTGCTAAAAGGGTTATCTCCAAGGCCCTTTGGGGCAAGGGACTTGGGACGATTTCTCAGTCTGAGCTCTGACGGTGGCTGAGAAGAGCCCCTCTCACGCGGTCAGAGAGCAACCCATATACTTGACCCCAGTCTTGCTTTTCCTTTCCTTCGGCTTGTCACTTCTGGTGCTAGGCATTGGCTTGGACCTACCCGTTGGCCTTCCCCTTCAAGATGGCACATGAGAGGGATGTGCTCAGTTGGGAAGAACTTGGCTGTACAGGCAAAGACTTGAGCTAGGAAAAGAACAAATGGTCATTCATTTGGTGCTTTCCATTAACCAAAGCCTTTTTATTTTTTTTTTCTATTTTCTTAAAGGAAAATTCTAAGAAAGGAAGATTCTCAGGCCTTCCTTGAATTTAGACCTCAAATTCGTATCGTAGGATGTTTTTTCTTGGGTTACAATTAACGGCTTAAATAACAGTGGATATGAAAGCATAATATAGATATTAGTACAGTTGATGTTGCATTAATAGTAACAACCTCTGTTCTTTAGATCCCTATTGATTCATATATATATATATATATTTTTTTTTTAAGATTTATTTATTTATTTATTTTAGAGAGAGAATGCACAAGTTGGAGGGGGAGAGGGAGAGAGAACCTCAAGCCGACTCTGTGCTCAGCATGGAGCCCAAAGCAGGACTCCATCTCACAACTCTGAGATCATGACCTGAGCTGAAACCAGGAGTTGGACACTTAGCTGGCTGTACCACCCAGGCGCCCCCATCCTATTTTTATAAACAAGTTGTTAGAACGGTGCCTGGCACATGTGCGTATTCACTCATTTAATCCTCATAGCAGCCCTAGGTTTAGGTACTGTTATTTTGCCTGTTTTTACGGATGAGAAAATAGGTATAGAGGTTAAACAGGGTCACCCAAGCAGCAGATGGTAGAGCCAGGATTTGAAGTAGGGGAGCCTGGCCCCAGGCTCTAGGCTCTTACGTGTCATAGCCCGAGTCCTACTGGTTTTCCCATAAACCTTGACTGAGGAATAACGGTGCCGATGGTCGTGCCAACAGTTGTCGCTCTTTACATGCCGTGCACCATGTCCTGTATTTCATAGGCCAAGTAAGCATCTTTGTCCCAGCACTGTTTTCCAAGCCTGTTTTCCAGGGGAGGAGGTGAAGGCTCTGGGCATTTGGGTAACTCCTCACGGTCTAAGGACCGGAGCCAGGATGCCAACTCTGGTCTGTCTGGCTTCTGAATTCCATTTTCTCAGCACAGCAGCCATTGTACAAAGGCTGTAGCATTCCCCTCTTGCCAGGGACTCATGGTACCTGGTTACCTTCTCTCACACTCACGTTGTGGCTCATGGCACTGGCTGGGCCACAGGATGAGACAGTGGCCTGTGTCTCTCCAGACCCGAATCCAAGGCCACGTGAACCGCTCCAGTGAGACACGCCATCCGAGCTTGGATTGGAAAGCTGTGACCCCAGCTGGGCCCCTCCACAGCCCTTACTCCATTTTATTTTATTCTATTTATTTATTCTTTTTATCTATCTATCTATCTGTCTATCTATCTATCTATCTATCTATCTATCTATCATCTATCTATCTAAGATTGTATTTATTTGACAGAGAGAAACACAGCCAGAGAGGGAACACAAGCAGGGGGAGTGAGAGAGGGAGAAGCAGGCTTCCCGCCGAGCAGGGAGCCCGATGCGGGGCTCGATCCCGGGTCTCCAGGATCATGACCTGAGCGGAAGGCAGTCGCCCAACCAACTGAGCCACCCAGGTGCCTCTTTACTCCATTTTATTAAGCCCAAGTTTTTCCCAGAACACCCAGATCTGCTTTTCCCGCGTGAGGAGATGAGGCCATTGTACACACATAGTCATGAGCAAGCATCTAGCCTCTGGACAGCATCAGGATGAGCAGTTTCAAGTGAAGTGCCTGGGCCTGGCGAACCCTCGGGAAGGGTGGAGACCATCTGTGCTGTCCTGTAAAGGAAATTGTGGTTTCTTTCTTTCCTTTTTTCTTTTTTCTTTTTTTTCCTTTTTTGGTTTATGGGAAAGGGAGACTTGTGTCTCAATCGAGTCTTTGTGGCGTTGTGTTACAGAGAGTCACAGAAAATGTTCTATGTAAATGACTGTGTGCCCTGATTAGAGCCTCAATAGGTACCATTGTGTCATATTGCTATTATTGGCGATGGCAAGATACTAAATGATATTCTCATCAGGCTGAAAAAGCTCAGTGTTAGCAGCAAAACTCGGGGTTAATTATACTGCTCTGAATTAGAGCATAGAATTAAGTTGTAGGGAGAGCAGGCTCTTGCTTTCCCCACCCTCTGTCTTTTCAGGGTTTGTCGTTGGGGGTTTGATCAGAGTACCTTTTAACCCATGTTCTAAATTTGTTCTTACTGGCATTTTGCTCTGCCTGGGTTGCTACCCTTTTGGCACTGGGAAACACAGGACCAATTTATAGGGCAGTTGGAGAGGGGAGAAATGGTCTCCTTAATAGTGCATTCTTCTTAGTCAATAGCTGGGTAAAAAATAGCATGAAGATTTAAGTCTTTGGGGAGTGCCGGACTCTCTGGAGGGGCCTCTTTAATTTAGCTCTTCTTGTCTCTTCTGCCTTTGAATTATCGGTTGCTGTGATCCTGACTCACCTCTTTGAAGAAATGACACACTGACCTACATCTTGGCTGAAACCGATAGAAGAGTCTATCTCTGCTCTGCCCCTTCTTGGCATTCCTAACACAACTCCGCGGGTGTGTGTCTGAGGGCTGAGGCAGGCCCTCTCCAGTTTCACGTTATTGATGGCTCTGCCTTGTTCTAATCAGAGAGCTTTGCCTCTTTTGAGACATCCCTGATTGTAAACTTCCTGCATTCCTTTAGCTCATTCTTCTGTCGGTAAATTTCATGTCACTCACGTAGGGTCTAGAGCTATCGTCTTCCCCTCTGTTTAATGTTACGTGGGCTGTGACTGTAAGGATTATTAAAAAAAAATCTCTGAAAAGTAATTTTTAGTGGTGGCCTTATAATTTATCACACCTGCTTATCATTCCTTATTTAACCACTTCATCATTTTTGGACGTTTAGGTTGGTTCTTTTTTTTTTTTTTCCTTTTGCAATGGTAAGTCACATTATGTTGGCAGTTAGCCTAGGACAGATTCCTAGAAATGACTTTACTGAGAACATGATCTCAGAAGTAGAGACAGGATTTAAACCCAGATCTGTCTCCCTCAAATTCAGAGCCGCTGGTTCTGTGATTAGCTCTCTTGTCTTCTACCCGTCAGAACTGCAGAGTGCTCTATGAGAAACCACGCACGCACTGCCCTCCGTCAGCAAACTGCTTCTCGTGGTCCAGGGTGATCTAGCGCCTTCTTTCTCTCCTTCATCTTCCTTCCTTGACTTCTCAATGGCAAACTGTTCCTGGTACAGCACCGGCTGAGCTGATTCTCCTCTCCTTTACCTGGAGTGAGCACAGCACATGCAAATATCACATGTGAGAACATAATGTGCTGTTAAAAGAAACTGCATTTCAAATTGCATTTAATAAGTTTGATGACCAGAGTGAGTGCAATTGAATCCTCCTAATTCAGCCCTCTTGCAGAGTGCCTCATCATTCTTATTTGGAAACAGCAGTTAGCAGTTTCAGTCCCATTGTAACATTTTTTCTACACAGTCTACATATAAAAGAGACTTTCCTAAGCAGCGCCCTGATCAACACAACTGTCTTTTCTACATTGCGCATTCTTTCCCAACCAGGACTGTCTGGGGTTGGGGGATGGGAGAGAAGGGCCCTTGGTTTCAGCAGGCCGGGAGAAGCTCCAAGCTCCATTCTAAGGAGATTCCCGAAGCCCTTCGTGCTCTTGAGGGCTCTGATCCACGCTGTGGTCAGGAAGTCTGTTGGATTCTGCAGAAGCAGGTGTGCCCACACCTGTTGCTGTCCTGCGGAAGGAGCAGCATGTGGACCGATGCTGAGCTAAGGATCAAAATCCAGGCTCCCGGTTTTTAAGCCCTACAGGACAGGTCTTACCTGCCATCCCTTTTTCATTTCCCATTCTTCCTGGCCTCTCTGAGGCCTCATCGATCATCGTCTCTGCCTGGAATGGTCTTCCCGTTGGCCTCCGGTATTCTTACAGTGGCTCTCTGTACCTGCCCCATGGCACGATTTCCTCTGTGGTATCACAGATATCTGTGTGTGCCTTTTTGATGGATTCATCTCCTTGAAAACAAGACCAGTTTTCTTGGCATTGCTGCAGTATTGGGCCCGTCACGTTGGCTTGTACATAGCGCCTGCAGATGCTTGCAGAATGGGTGTTCATGGTGTCAGTAAATTCTTCGGTGGGGGAGGGCCTGGCAACAGCCTCGACAGTGGCCGTGTTCCCACGGCAATCTCTATACTGACCTCAAGCAGGTCACTGTTGGAGACACAGACTCTGCCTCATTCTCCGTTCAGCATCTCTGGGGAGGGCAGCTCTGCTTCTGACTTTTTCTGATGAGTTGCCTCAAGGTTTCATCTGTAAGATGGCTAGTATGGCCTTTACTTTTTTGAGCACTTAGCATGTGCTAACTGCTCTAAGCACGTTTTCCCTTTAATCCTTATCTACCCGGTGAGTTAGGTTTTGCTGTTCAGGCAGTGTCAAAAACTGGGGCCCAAAGACGTTAAAAGACTGGCTCAAGCAAGGTCATGGGGTAAATGGCAATGCTGGGAATTACGCTCAGGTGTGACTCTGGAGTCATTACATCACATCAGTGTACGGCCTTCCGCCGTGGTGCACGTGTGCGGGAGGGCGGCCGTGTGTCCCCATTCCTGTGCGTGGTGTTTATCAATTTATTGGATTGATCCTGGAGCCTGCCCTCCTGCTACCTCACTCTCTTTTTCTTTCCAGAATAACATCACCTGACATCATTTCTTTTTCTGTCCTGGACACAGTATTTGTGGATTTCAGTGTAGCTAATTTGCTCAGTTTTATGAGCTTTCTGAATTCTGCTGTTTTCCCTCACCCCTCTTATTTTTGAAGTTTTACTGAGAAACTGGCTGATGGGAGGCTGAAGGGCTTCCAGCGTCGAGTTTGACATTCAAAGCTAAGTGCCTTGCTCAGTCTCCCTTTTGCCCTGCCTTGGCATACCCAATGCATCTTGTCCCGGAGACTTTCCAAGCCTCAGATTTGTTTGGTTTGGAGACACGCTGCAGGTAGGTATTGGTTCTTACTCTGCTTTGCAGATAGCACAGGCTTTGCTGAACAACATAGCACCGGGAACTCCATCCCTGGACCCCCGAGATGCTGGGTGCGTGTGTGTGCACGCTTAGTGAGATGTAAACATTTACAGGGAATAAAAGAAATTCCTTCCCCAGAGCCAGAATTTGGATAGTCTCCTTATGTACACAGCTTTGACAGTGATTCCATATGTTTCGTTCATCTTTGCTTTTTTTGCAGCCTCTAGAAATTTATTTCCTGTACTGTTACCACTGACAGGAGAGAGGTTTCCAGAATGCATGTCATTCCACTGCTAAAAATCCTGCTTTGGTCCTTGGAGCCCCCAGGGTGATTGGCCTATTGGCTGCGCTCCTCTCCAGCTTCTTGTTTTATGTTCTTCTCTCATCTTTGCTTCGGCCATAGTGACCTCCACCTTGTTCCCGCATGTGTGTGGCTCTCTCTCTCTTCTGTAGGCCTTCTGGGCTGATGGCACCCTCTGTGTAGTCACCGTTCTCCTCCACCTGGCTAAATCCTGTGGGCTGCTTCTGGAAATCTGCATTTAATCAAATCCATCCCTGGTCTGCCCTTCTGTTGTATCTCTTGGCTGACTGTGCTTGCTTTCATTTCTCTGTTTCTCCCTCAACCCGGCCACTCACATCTTGCCGCCTTTGTCTGTGTATCTCCCAACTCACTGGCTGGCATACAGTAGGAGCTCAGTAACTACTGAATGAAGGATTAGTCACATGTGCTCATTTCCTTTGAAAATGCAGGGGGGTGGAAAATCTGAGCTTTTCTTGTTCCTTGTGCGTAATAACAACAGGTTTGCATAATAACGATAACACCTACTACCGTTGACGGAGTGCAGTCTGTGTGCTTTCTGTAATTCGGTGCTGTGCTTGTTCTCACACATGTACAGGGCATTACCACTAACATCACTAGAAGGAAGAAACTGGCTCTCTTTCTCTTTGTTCTTAGTTACAGTGCGTTTGCGCTAAGCAGACAATGGCTTCTGAGCGTTTCAAGGTATTGACTGGATTTAAAGCTGAAAGGCATTACCACGGAGACTCAGGAAACTGTTGTGTTGTATTTCAAGCAGAATTTTAGGTGCTTAGGACCCAAGAAGTTGCCAGTTACCAAACTCTCGAGTGCCAGGAAGTTTTGAGAGAAGGTCTTTCTTTCTCAGATCGTTTACATTTATGTGAAGGCCAAGTTGGACTTGCTTATTGACCCCATAAAGGTGCTATGCTGTGTCCTTGAATAATTCAGAACCTAATATCCCTATTAGAGCGAGTTCACCTTTTGTGAGGGACACTGGCTGCGGCTTGGGCGTTGCAGAGCTAGGGGGTTATTAGGAGCTGTCTTCAGTGTCTTCTTGGTCATATGAATTTCATTTGCCCAGTAGAACATCACTGAGACTCTGAATAGTCAAAGAAAACATGTCTCTTATGTTTTCCTCATGAATAGAACACTCTGTGTCCTGAATTATTGCTCTGCTGGGCCAGCACGTGGTGTGTTTTCCTGACGTTTGGACCAATAGGCTTTTTTGTTTTGGGGCAATCCAGGTAAAGATTTTCTGGTGCTTCTGTGTGGCAAGGAAAGCCTGCTTTTTCTTCTCTCTTTTTCTCCCTTTTGCTTCTGTCCCTGAGTTTGAAAAAAGCACACTTTGAGTTACATGACTAATTTTAGCATATTTACTAGAAATTAATGTTCTGCCAGTGATTGGAAATTCTTTCCTCTTCTTTCTCTGAAATCAAAACGAATCTGTGGATTGGGATCAGGGGTATTCAGAAGGATAGGACAGGACCTCAGCACACTGGGGACATTTGCAAGAATAAATCTATAGCTCTGGGCTCTGAGTCACTTGTTTGTTGGTTGTGTGTGTGTGTGTGACACAGACAGAGGCACACAGAGAGAGACACACACAGAGAGATTGACTGATTGATTGGAGGAAGGCTTTTGCACAGAGAATAGGGCTTTCTGAAACGTGGGACCCAAAGAGACATCATAGATAATCATGTTTCCAACCCTTGAATTAGGCTCAAGGTCTGATAAAAGGTTTTCCTGTGATTTGTGAATCTGTTACTATGCGAAGTCTTTTAAAGCTGTAAAAATGTGGCTGCTGGACTGCCTTATGAAAAAAATAACGCCCCACAGAGTGGGCACTGATCTGTGGCATCTGGAACCTGGTACATGAGCAGGCGATGCTTTTCTCAGTCCTTACCAGCTCCGTTTTGAGTGGAACCTTGTCTTTGAGCCTGATACTCAAATGGGATCCCACTGAGTCTGAGCAGAACCACACCCATCAGACCAGAGAAACCTTGGCAGAGCCCTGGGGAGACCAACACCGCTCGGCTGGAGGACTGGGAGAGCCGAGGATAGTCAAGTCCAGGAAAGCAGCAGGTTCTTGTCTTTAGAAGAAGCTCGGTGCTCACTCGACTGGAACAAGTGCCACCTGTATGACACTGTGGAAGGTCGAAGCAGAACAGGGAAGGAAATGGTTGAACAATTCTTTTTTTTTTTTCCCCTTGAATTTTTTTCCTCCCCCTGTCCGCAACCCCCATCAAGAGGGATATTTCAAAATCGGCAAGGTCCAGTGAAGGGGCTCTTGGAATCCGTGGGGCTGGGTTTGCTGCAGGGGCTCGGTGGGTCTGCCGGCTGCTGTTACCCCAGCATTGCCCTTCCCATGCTTAAGCCTTGGAACAGCCCATAGGCTGAGGAAGTGAAGGCTGAGAGGGGGCGAGTCCCGGGAGCTCAGAGCTAGTTGGTGCCTTTCAAATTGATGCTGGTGGGCAGGTGACATATTCAGAAGGGCCATCGGCCACCCATCTGCTCACCCTGTGAAGGGAAGCTTCATCCTTTGGTGTTGCTCTGCTGCCCTGTGAAGTTCCCGAGTCAGGAGATCAGTTTGCTCTGAGGGCTCTTGGCGCTGGGCTCGTTTCCTCCTGGGGCGGGAGAGTGGTGGTGGTGGGGGAAGACTGGCCCTATGGGAAGATTGGGGGAATCTGCTGGGCTGTGGGAGGTGTTGGCCCTAGCCCACACAGCCTTCTCTGGGGTGGGGAGGTCCACACTTGGGCTTCTCACTTGTGGTTATTTTGAGGCATATATGCTTCTTGCTTGAGTGGGGTTGAACTGATTCCTTGCCCAGCTGAATGCAGGCCTGACTGCCTTAGGGGGTCCCACCTGGGGGCTGGGGGGTGTGATTTCTGGTGAGGGCCCCTGCGTGGTTGGAGGGGTTCACAGCTGTTCTGAGGTCAGGCCTGATGGCTGGTGAGAGCCAGAAGGAGCTGGATCGCCCAGGGGTCAGGCTGGGGCCCAGGATGGACGCATGTGATTATGGCACCACTCTGGAAGGGATCTCCAAAGTTGGTTGGCTTGCTAGTGAGGCTGGACAAAGGAATAACCAATCTGCATAATTCTTTCATAGGCATGAACTAGATTTTGGTTCTCAGAGGACACCGGTAAAGTAAATAGGTCTATCCTACTTCACACATCAGAAAATGAAGACTTGTTTAAGATCGATCATGAAGGAGGTGGAACTCAGCTCCTTTCCCAAGTCCGTTACTCCTTCCACTACCTGTCAAAACCCATGGTAGGCCTTTAGCAACCAAAGCTATAGGGGAGAGAAGGGCCAGTGGGACTGAGCAGTGACCGAAGACCAAGTAGATGTATGCCCCCATGTCTCGGGTTTGTCTGGTTCACAGCTATGCCCCTGACAGGGCCTGGCCATGGTAGGGTCTCATTAAATACTTGCTGAAAACATGAAAGAATTTCTTAGGTTGTAGGAGATCATCTTACTCACATGCTCAACACCATCCAGGATTTTCCCCTTCTCTTTGCAATTTCCTCTTGTCTTCCCTGGGTATCTCTTCTTACCCTGGGAGTGGGATGGTTTCTGAGACACCCATCCAGCTCTTCCTTTGTGCTCCGAGAGCTTTTGGGATTTGCTCTATGGGAGAAGTAGGTAGCTTTTACGTTCAGTGCGTTAGCACCAGGTCTGGTCTGGGTGCTTGCTTTTCATGCAGATAGGCCACTTTTAATCTGGAGGAGTGTCCTTGTAACCTCTTTAGTTTGCCAGCTGGGGGGAGTGGGTTCCAGAGAGGCCTCCAGGGAGTGGTGCCAGAGCTGGGCCTGAACCTGCCCCTTCACCCCTGTGCTCACCACCACTCCAGATCCCAGTGGGTGACCTGTGCCTCTTTGAAGTCTCTCTGGTTTCTGCCCCTGGGAGCTGAGCAGGAGACCTTCTCTTTCGTGCAGAGTGATGGTGGGGGAATCTCTGTCCAAGTTAAAACTCGGGGCTCTTTGCTCAGAAGTCTTGCAGCTCTTAGGTTGAGATCTCCCAAGGGTTTTTCCTTTGAGTTTGGTTTTATCTAACCCTTCCCTCTTCCTGTCCTGTCTCTACCCCACCTTGTGTTTTGAGTCCCTCATGGATGCCCAGACAGAGATGAGTGGAGGGGAACCAGTGGAGTATTTGAGAGTGGAGCCGGCTTCTCAGATCCGCTTTGGGTCCATGTGTGTGCGTGCGCGCGCGTGTGTTGTGGGCCAGGTTGCTTGGCCTTGTGGTCTGAGGTCTGCAGGCCACACCCTGCCTCGCCTCTCCCCAGGGGCGAGGGGTTGACCACCTGCCATTTCTGTGCACAGCTCTCCATCTGTTCCTGTGAACCAAGGAGAAATAAGAATGCCACCTGATTGTGTGCATAGCATTTGTGACCGTTTCAAAGCTTAGTTTTGTTTCAAAGCTTAGTTTTGCTTGCGGTCTTGTTTAAGCTGAAGAAGGCGTGGATTGGTACTTAGCAGGCATCTCCAAGAAACCGGTCCTCCACGGGCTGTCTTCCCCTACAGAGCCCATTTAACCTTCAAGATCCTGCTGGAGGATAATCTCTGTCTCAGAGATAAGACTTAGAGCCCTTTGCCCAGGGTTGCTTTATCTGTTTGTTCAGTAGGTAGTTACTGAGCCTGTGTTCTGTGCTGGGTCCCACCCTCAGTTTAGTGTTGGTGGATGAGATTGACGAGGTCCCCTGTCCTCAGAGAGCAGAGAATCTCTGGTGGTGGTGTGAGTGGGAGCTGGATTGTGGGAGCAGGGATTAGGGGTTGGAGGAGAGAGGATTTTAGCCACTCAGATGCTTTATATTGCACTGTTTCCACCCCTGTCCTTGTGTCTCTTCCTCCTCCCCTGAATGGGGATTATTAGCACAGTTTATATATGGTTGGCTGGGTGATTTGTGTAAGGTTGCCTAGTGGATGACTTGAAACAGACTCCAGGTCTCCCGTGTCTTCCTGTGAAAAATGTGGTTTTTATCTTCTTACCACAGTTTTTAAAACTTGACATGTAATTGACATAGAGCATTATATTATTTTTAGGTACACGACAGTAATGTGCTTTTATAAAAATAAAAAAAAATCAGTCTGCAGAAGAATAAACTGTTGGCATTTTGATGAACTCTCAAACACATTAGAAAAATTAAAAGTTGCTAATAAGTAAAGGGGAAGCTCTGTGTCTCTTCTTGTAATCTGGGCTGAGAAGTGAGGAGTGTCGCGTGTCTGGGCTGAAGGCAGGGGCCGTGTCTGTCTGGCACCCAGGGTTGGCCCTGTCACGGCCGTTTTCCCCTTAGGGTTCACGGGAAAAGCTCTTAAAAGAAAGCCATTACATTTCTTGCCAACACGAATCTGTATTAATATTTGGACCCTGCTCAAACTTTCAGAAAGCAGAAGTCTGGAAATTCCAAGTTGAACCAGTAGTGACCTCCTGTGACGCGTGAACATGAGTGTGACATGGGATCCGGGAGGGTGATGTGGCCTCGGGGCAGATGCCTTTATAGTTCCCTTTCAAAACAGAAGTTCCCAGCACACACAGTCTCACGTCTCATGGGGCTGGTATGGTGGTGGTGGGAGGTGCTCTGAGCCTCCCTAGTTATTTGGTTCCAGTCATTAATGGCCTTCCTGGGGGATGCCTTACAGCGACTGGCCATTTTGGGGGGAACATTGGAGGCCCTGAATTCTGCATTCCCAGTTATTATTGTCACATTATTTAAAAGGCACAGTGAAGGGGGCTGTGGGTTAGTCTTCTGCCCTTTGGGGTCTAGAAGAACCCTGGCTGAACATCTTCTTTGATTGTATTTTTTCTCTGTCACCAAATGCCCACCCAGAAGTGGTCTGGCACCTGGGCCCCTCCTCCCACTGCCTTTGCTTGGTAAGCCATTATCCTCATCCAGAACATCTTTGCGGGGCACTGATGACTCCAGGAAACTCTGCTTGGTTGTTGGTGTCTCTTCTTGAAGAACCCTGAGCTGTCCCAGACCTCAGCCTCCCGAGTGGCTCTGTATTTTGTGTTTGCAGAGGGCACTGCGGCACCCTGAACCTTTCGTGAATGCAGCCTCACTCCGTTTTCCCCAGAATCTGGGGGCAGGTGTTTCTGTGTGCCCCTTTGAAAATTGAAGGAAACGGGCTTGAAGAGAACCCATCACTGTTTCCACTCACACAGCTTCCTGGCGGGGCAGAGCCCTCCCCAAAGGAGCACAGTTCCGCTTTGGAATAAACCCTCACTTGCAGTCCTGAGGCAGGAGTTTTATTTTGAGGCTCTCTCAGCTTCCCTTGGAGTTGCGGGAGGCCCTGGGGCCAGAGATGTCTTATTTGCAGGAGCCGACCTGTGGCTTGTACGATGTGGACGGGCACTTGGGCTTGTGCCCACCAGGTGCCAGTAACGCCCCTCCCCTGCCCCGTACCCTGCCTCACCTGCCCCGGGGGGTGACCACCCAAACTCCCTGGACATTGCCAGATCCCCGCCAAGAGGACAAAACTGCACCCAAACTAGAACCACTCAGTTCTGGTCACCTCTTCAAGCTCTAAGCCCAGGCAGTGTGTGGAGACAGAGAAGGGCAGAGCATTTGAAATCAGGCCTGTCTTAGAAAACCCCAAACTGGTGCTTTAGCTCGAGCCCTCCGTGTGGGAGGGCAGACTGACAGTGGGCTTTATGTGGGGATAACCTTTCACAGTGGAATTTGAATCGCACCAAACGCTTCTGGGAAACCTCATTATGCACTGGAAACTCGGTGGGGAGAAAGCAGTGTCTTACATTTATTGAAGTTTTGTTGTGAAAAGCACTTTTTGTTGGGAAGAACCAGGTAAAAAACGAGAAGGACCGCTTTGAGCCACTTCCGAGGCGGGGAATATGGATACAATGGGCTGTGCCTTTGGGAAGGCCGCCTGGGAAGGCCGCCTGTGAACGGGCTTTTCAGGTTTCAGAGCTCTTCCCTGTCAGAGGATTTGAGAAGTGCATGTTCTGTGGTGTGTGTGCACAAGCCTGAATGAATGTGCCTTCACACACATGGCTGGTAACGTGTCATGTTTTGTCCAATTTGGTTTCTTTTTCTCAATATATAGTTTCTGTTCGTTCTCACGTTCTTCCCTCAAGGTGCTTCGGTGCCTACAATGTGCCAGGCCGTATCTGAGGTCCCTGAGCGTTTATTTGCAGAGTTGATTAAACATTAGAGCCCATAATTTGCTGAGATGTCTTGTACTAAGAAAATCCAAGCTGTAAAAACTTCAAGAACAGCAAAATTAGGGACTTTTTTTTTTTTTGTGATCTTCTGATCATAGAGGCTATAAATCGATTTCTTGAATTCTGTGAAACAGAGCTCCCTCTGGAATGTCATGAATAGGGTTGGATCTGCAGTACCCCTTTATATGTGCTTTTCCAGCAACATCTGTCTGAGGTGAGAGGGACTGTGCCCCATTCTACAGGTCGCCTTTGGGGCACGTGTCTGGTACCTCTCATGAGAGTGGCTTGTTTTCAGGAAATGGTTCACTTGCCAATCTTGGTAACTCTAACGGGAGACTTTTGCAAAAGCACCCAGTGACCATTTCTATCTTCTTTCATCACTAGCATAACTCCTTCAGGGGTGACGGCCAGTTAACTGATGGCATCTTTTTATCCCATCATATGTGTGATTTTATTTCCAGGGCTTCCTCCTCCAATAATAAAAGTAGTAATAATAGCTACCATTCGGAGTCCGTGCTAGTATTAGCAGTGCTATTAATTGGGAGCAGCTAAATACCAGGCACTGGGTCACATGGGATTCCAGCCTGCACTTACCCACAAGGCTTTCCTGCCTCCAGAGTTGCGGTAGATGCAGAACTGGAGAAGGGAAGGGAAGTATAAAGGAGAAATAGAACTGCTTTAACCTGCAATCGAGTGATCCATGTTGGTGGTTTTTTACTGTGCTCCCTTATGGCTTTATCCCAAACGCATCCTACTGCACAGGTAGCGTTTTATATCTTGTCTGCTTCACTTGATGTCTTTTTGTGAGCACGTTTCTGTGTAATAATTGTTCTTTTAAAGCATTGTTAACTGCATAATATTCCAGCATCTGTTCTAACATTTTATTTCATGTTGCTGGGCATTTAGTTATTTCTGGTATTTCAGTATTATAAAGTGTTGTCACTGCAGTGTTGCTCTGCTAGTGACATTTGTGTGTGTGTGTGTGTGTGTGTGTGTGTGTGCGCGCGCGCACTTGTGTTCATGCGTGTGCACAGTCACTCATAGCATCAGGACTCTGTGATGGGTCCTTGCGACCCAGGCTTGAGCTGGAAGATTCTCCTACTTCACTTGTAGACTAAGTTGTTTGTAGTTTCTTAGTTTCTTCCCTCCCTCCTTTCCTTCCCTCCCTCCCATCGTTCATGGTTCCTTCGCTCCTTCCTCCCTCCTTCTTTCCTTCTTCCTCCTTCCCCTCCCTTCCCTTACTTCTCCACCCCATCTCTTTCTTCCTTTCTTTTCTTAAATTGATTTAGAGGAATTCACTTGATCATATTGCCTCCCTCGCCCCCCGCCATGGCATAAGGAAAATGGGGCTTCTGATGACGGTGTTTATCTGGAAATGTGAAAGAACCTGCTCCCGGTTCTCAGAGAGGGGTTCCAGGTCACTGCGAGGCGATTCTCAATTGGACATTATGCTGACAGTAACTAGGGTGGTTGAACCTGACTGAGCCAGCCACTGACCTAACTGCTTTGCATAACTGGTTTCTTTTTTTTTAAATATTTTATTTATTTATTTGACAGAGAGAAACATAGCTAGAGAGGGAACACAAGCAGGGGGAGTAAGAGAGGGAGAAACAGGCTTCTGGCTGAGCAGGGAGCCCGATGCGGGACTCGATCCCGGGTCTCCGGGATCATGACCTGAGCCGAAGGCAGTCGCTTAACCAACTGAGCCACCCAGGCGCCCCA
>PITA01030079.1:0-17020 GCA_004023965.1 Spilogale gracilis | reverse complement strand
TCTCATTTTATTTTTTTCTTTTCTTTTCCCATGATTCTGTTTTTTTCTTAAATTCCACATATGAATGAAACCATATAATTGTCTTTTTCTGATTGACTTGTTTTGCTCAGCATAATACCCTCCAGTTCTGTCCATATTGAGGTAAATGATAAGATTTCATCCTGTTAGATGGCTGAGTAATATTCCATTATATACATACACACACACACACACACACACACACACACATCATTCACTATGGTTTAGGGTTGACTCCTTATTGAATGCTTCTCTTCCCTTGACAATATTCATATTCCTATTAAAAAAAACAAACAAACAAACCTTGATTATCTCCTGCCTATTCTCCTTACCTTATTTATCCTTCTCTAATCCAACTTTATTTCTTTGGTGTTGGTTGTTATTTCTCCTCTTTAATTCATGATTTTATTAATTTGAGTCTTTTCTCTTTTCTTTTTGATAAGTCTGGCCAGGGATAAGTTTATCAATCTTAGAAATTCTTTCAAAGAACCAGTTCCTAGTTTCATTTATATGTTCTACTGTTCTTTTGGTTTCTATTTCATTGATTTCTGCTTTGATCTTTATTATTGCTCTTATTCTACTGGGTTTACATTTTATTTGGTGTTCCTTCTCCAGCTCCTTTAGGTATAGGGTTAGGTTGTGTATTTGAGACCTTTCTTGTTTCTTAAGAAAGGCTTATATTGCTATATAGTTCCCTCTCATGACAGACTTTGTGGAATCCCAAAGACTGAACAGTGTGTTTTCATTTTCATTTGTTTCCATGAATTTTTAAAATTCTTCTTTAATTTCCTGGTTGACCTACTCATTCTTTAGTAGGATACTCTTTAGCTTCCACGTATTTGAGTTCTTTCCAACTCTCCTCTTGTGGCTGAGTTCTAGTTTCAAACTACTGTGGTCTGAAAACATGCAGGGAATGATCCCAATTTTTTGGTACCAGATGAGACCTGATTTGTGACCCAGGTTGTAATCTATTCTGGAGAATGTTCCATGTGCACTGAAGAAGAATGTGTATCCTGTTGCTTTGGGATGGAATGTTCTGAATATATCTGTGATGTCCATCTGGTCCAGTATGTCACTGAAAGCCTTTATTTCCTTGTTGATCTTTTGCTTAGATGATCTGTCCTTCAGTGAGGGAGGTGTTAAAATCCTCTACTCTTACTGTAGTATTATTGATGTATTTCTTTGATTTTGTTATTAATTGGTTTAAATAGTTGGCTGGTCCCATGTTAGGAGCATATTTAAAATTATTAGATCTTCTTGTTGGACAGACCCTTTAAATATAATATACTGCCCTTCCTCCTCTCTTATTATAGCCTTTGGCTTAAAATCTAATATGTCTGACACAAGGATTGCCACCTCAGCTTTGTTTTGATGTCCATTAGCATGATAAATGGTTTTCGACCCCCTTTCAATCTGGATGTGTCTTTGGCTCTAAAATGTGCTCTTGCAGAGAGCATATCAATAGGTCTTATTTTTTTACTCATTCTGATACCCTGTGTCTTTTTGGGGGGCATTTAGCCCATTAACAATCAGGGTAACTATTGAAAGATATGAATTCAGTGCCATTGTATTGCCTGTAAGGTGACTGTTACTGTATTCTGTCCCTGTTCCTTTCTGGTCTATGTTCCTTTTGGGCTCTCTCTTTGATTAGAGGACCTCTTTCAGTATTTCCTGTAGCCTGGTTTGGTGCTTGCAATTTTTTTTTTTTTTTTTTTTTTTTTTTTTTTTTTTTTTTTTTTTTTTTTTTTTTTTTTTTTTTTTTTTTTTTTTTTTTTTTTTTTTTTTTTTTTTTTTTTTTTTTTTTTTTTTTTTTTTTTTGGTCCTGGGAGCTTTTTATTTCTCCTTCTATCTTCAGTGATAGTCTAGCTGGATATAGTATTCTTGGCTGCATATTTTTCACATTTAGTGCTCTGAATATATCATGCCAGTCCTTTATGGCCTGCTACGTTTCTGTGGATAGGTCTGCTGCTAATATAATATTTCTACCATTGTAGGTTACAGACCTCTTCTCCCAAGCTGCTTTCAGGATTTTCCTCTTTGTCACTGAGACTTGTAAGTTTTACTATTAGATGACAGGTGTGGACTTATTTTTATTGATTTTGAGGGGGTTCTCTGTGCCTCGTGGATTTTGATCCTTGTGTTCTCTACTATAATTTACTCTAATACGCCTTCTTCCCCTTTTTCTCTTTCTTCTTGTTCTGGGATCTCAATTATTCTAATATTGTTTCACTTTATGGTATCACTTATCTCTTGAGTTTTCTTCTAGTGATCCAGTAGTTATCTTTTTCTCAGCTTCTTTATTCTCTATCATTCAGTCTTCTATATTACTAATTCTCTCTTCTGCCTCATTTATCCTAGCAGTTAAAACCCCCATTTTTTATTGCACCTCATTCATAGCTTTTTTATTTCAACTTGGTTAGATTTTAGTTCTTTTATTTCTCCAGAAAGGGATTTTATTTCTCCATAGAGGGATTCTCTAGTATCTTCTATGCTTTTTTTTTTTCAAGCCCACCTACCATCTTTATAATCCTCATTCTAAACTCTAGTTCTGAGATCTTACTAATGTTCGTATTGATTAGGTCCCTAGCAGTTGGTACTGCTTCTTGTTCTTTTTTTTTTTTTTTTGAGGTGAGTTTTTCCATCTTGTCATTTTGTCCAGAGAAGAAAAGATTAATGACAGAACAAAATGCTAAAAGGGTAACAATTACCCCAGAAAAATATGCATCTCCAGAGAGAGAACAGTGTATGTCAGAGGAGAAGCAAAATGGCAAAGGAGTAGAGGACCTAAATTTTGGTCCCAGGAATTCAGCCAGATAGTTATCAAACCATTCTGAACACCTAAAAACTCAACAGGAACTTGAAAAGAAGAATAACAGCAATTCTATGAACAGAAAAGTGGCCACTTTCTAATCTTTAGTTTTTTATAAAGAAACTTTAATTATTAGTTTTTATGGAGGCTTGTATTTCCAAATTATTTTCACTTCAAAGTGGTCTTGCCCATCCACATAGTTTTATTGCTCTCTATACACTGATAAATGAAGTAGCAATAATATTGAGCAGCCTGATGGGCACACCTGGTTGTCAGAACTTAAATCAATGTAATTATTTGTGTAGTTTCTTCGTTAGTGGTTGATCTCCTACTATCTCCTTAAATTATACTGTCCTTGAAACCAGGAATGTGTTATTTCTAGTTCATCTATTAATACTTGGATATAGCACAGTGTCCAAGAAAAGGTATAAAAATAAATATTTTTAAATAAAATACAGGGAGGAAGAATCTAATTGTAGATGATCAGATGCAAATAAATGCAGTACAGAGCTACTGAATATTAACGCAAATATAGAAGATTACAATCAAAGTCATGACAATGTTTAAAATTAGCCAGCAAAGTGTTAAAGCTAAACACTGGGTTGGTAAACTGCCCACTGACCAATAGCCTACCACCTACTTCTACAAAGTTTTGCCAGAGCCCAACCACTCCCATTAATTTACTTATTGTTTATGACTGCTTTAGCACTACAACGGCAGAGTTCAGTAGTCATAACAGAGACTTTAGGACCTACAAAACCTAAGATATTTACCACCTGGTTGCTTACATAAAAAAAATGCCAACTCTTGGGGTGCCTGTGTGGCTCAGTTGGTTAAGCGACTGCCTTCAGCTCAGGTCATGATCCTGGAGACCTGGGATCAAGTCCCACATTGGGCTCCCTGCCCATTGGGAAGCCTGCTTCTCCCTCTCTCACTCCCCCTGCTTGTGTTCCCTCTCTAGCTGTGTTTCTCTCTGTCAAATAAATAAAATTTTTTTAAAAAAATTGCTAACTCTTGAATTGATCAAAAGGCTTCAGACAGACCAAAATAAATAAATAAATAACTTGTTATGAATAAGAAATAGGGGCAGTAATGAAGACTTAAGAAGACACAGCATGTAGGAAGATCAATATAGTGTGACTTAAAGGAAACCGGGGGAAAATATTATTCTAGGAAACAAAGATTGATTAACAGCCTCAGAATCTATGTAGAAAGCTCTCAGGATCAGGTACAAATAGTGTTTCCAGTATTTAGCAATTTTTGAGTGATCACTAGCATGGGGAGTTTTAATGTGATGCTGAACCAACTGTCAAATGGTTCTGTTATTTCAGAAGTGTAAACAATCATTGAGAAATATGTAATTGCAATTTCATTCAAAAGAATGAAGAAAGAGGTTACATAAAATTTTCTGCAAGAGAAAATTTCCAAAGTTTACAGTGGTAACAACAATATGTATATAATATGTACACATATGTGTCATTCAGTTCACTGAATCTTGGATATTCAAAGTATTTGAGAACTCATAGGGCTCAAACTATTACCTAAGTAATCATCTTTAAGACAGATTAGCACCTCCTCTCTGCTTAGGAGGCAACACAATGTAGTAGTTAGAGTATTATATGAAAATGCTCACCTTCCATTCATGAACTGTGTGTTATTTAATCACTTTGAACAGTTTTCTCATCTGAAAAATATAAGGGAAGAAAGCAATAATAATGCCATTTATTTGTCATAAGGAATAATAATAGGCTTACAAAAGACTTGATACAATGTTTAATAAAACATCTCATTAAATGTTCATTCTTCTTATTGACTTATTGAATTAGTGACATAGGTAGGAGGGAGCAAAATGCTTCATAACCTTTGTGGCATTCAAAATATAAAAAGAAATATACATTAAATAAACTTTCTACACAATATATGTTGCATGTGTTTTGTTGCTTCCAATCTAATATGCAGTCTGTAGTTACTTTTTTTCCCCACAAGATGTTATACTTATCCAATCCACTAGTATTGTGGGGAATGATTTAGACTCTCTAAAGAATCTAGTTCATTGTGTGTATGTGTATGTGTTGGGGAGAAAGTGATTATGTGGGTAAGTGTGTATATTTGGTATCCATCTACTTTGCTTACTACCAAAAACACATATAAGTATTCCTCAAAAGATATTTTTGGTTTATTAGTTTATTTTGAATCAATATCTTAAATTGATCAAGTCTTCTATTTATAACTATGGAAGTTAAATGTTTGTATTAATCAAGACAAAGCATTATATTTTTAGGGCTTTCCATATTTTTAAAATACATTTTAATGTCTGTTTTCATTCTTAAGAATGTTAACAGTAATTTGTAAGAACTGGTAAGTTTTCCTTGACTTGTGGCAAAACAAACAAAATATAAATATTTTTGTGAAATAACAAATAGAAAATCTTATCAGAATTATAAGTATTTGAAATATATTTTATTTTTATTTTGGAGATTAGTGTCAGAAATTTTTCAATTCCTCTTGAGTATCTTAAATATTTAATAAGCAAATACAAGAATACAATGTATTGAGTCATTTGTTCTTTATAATTTTTAAAAGCATCATAAAACATGTATTTTTCAGGTGTTAACTTGAGATGTTCATTTTTTCATGCTTTTAAAAATGTAGGGGGATCTATTTGTAGCATATAACTCTGAGGATTTCATAACCATGAAAAGGAATAAAAGATTTGTACTACTTATTTACACTCTTTTACTTAAGATTGAGCAATGAATTTTTAAATCATTTATGCATTCATCCTTAATATTTCAGGATAACTGGCTCTCTATACAAATTAACACATCCCAAATTACTAAGAAAAAAAAATTTAAACATCTTGCATTTTGCCATATATTTTCCAAATATGCCAATAAATGTCACATACAATTCTAATTTCCATGTTCTAAAAAGAAACAGCAGTACAATGCTGTTAACTTGATAAAATAATGTCAATTTATTTCAGCTAAGCCATGCCTGTCAACAACAGCTCTCCTTAAACATTCTCCACAAAGAAGAACTAAAACCTTTCTATAAATTAAGGTTCAAAAATTAAGTTGCACAGTTTTTGGATTTTTTTTAAATGGAAACTTATCAAGTGTAATTAATGTTCTCTATATAGTTGTGGTAGAATCTTAAAGAAAGTAAGTTAATTGTTTTTGGTGGCAAATTTCCTGGTCTATGTCTTTCCACTGCTATGAAGGCCAAGAATATGCCCTGTTGGGATGCAAGAGATTAACAGGAGATGTGTAACTCAGGATTTCTATACCAGAATAGTTTGAGGAATGAATCACTAGAGAAGACTACATGTAAAGGTATTGATGACCAGACCTCCCTATAAACAAATTCATGATGTTTGCTAGAAGAAAGATACCAAGAAATCTGTAACTGTGAAATATTTTCAGGATCTACCTAGTCTTTCAAGATTGCTTATTGCCTTTAAATAGGAATGTCTGTGTTTATGGGGCATGGCTGGATGGAGAATGGGAAGGTTCACATATGCCTTTTCCTATTTATGTAACTCAATGTAGTATAAAATGGAGAAATTACAAAATAGAAATGGTTTTGTTTGTAAACAGTATTTTCACATGTGTTGCTCAAAACATGCCCTTTAATCTGAAAAAAAAAAAAAAAAAGTCTTAAGCCAGAAAAGAGAGAAACTTGGAAAGTGTATTTGATAGTTTTGTACTCCTCTAAGAAAAGACTGTTTAATCTGTGTCTGCTGCTTGCCTTACCTTTTGAATCATTACTAAAAGTTTTGAGTTAGGAGAGATCTATCACCAGAATCTGCTTTGAAATTTAAACATCTGTTGTAAAAAAAAAATAAAATAAAATAAAAATCAGTGGAAGCTGTAGGATTTATCATGAATTAAAAAGGCTGAGGCACTCTTTTGTAAGAAAAGGGATGAGTTTGGAAACACAATGTTAGTTTGATGCTCCCTATACATCTTTGGTATGAAGTGGTAAGGTCTTAACGCTATCACAGTGGACAAGTCTTACCAATGGAATAAGGAATAAATGAATTAGACCCAGAGGTATTACCCAAGAGCTGATAATCAGAGAATACCAAACAGAAGAAAAGTTAGCAATCATTATTATTTCATGGTTATTATTAGGATTCAGTCTGAAAACTGGATTTCTGTAAGAGGGAACAAGGAGCATGCCATGGCCACATGGGGAGAAGATATAATCACTTGCAAAGTAACTCACCTACAATCTTTAAACACCCCAAATATAGGTAGCTGGGCCATGATTAGAGAACTCTGAAATTCAGTGCATTCTGATTAAAAATGATGTATTCAACAGAGAAACTAGCAGATTCCTGATAAATCCCAGCTAGCATGGAGTCTAAGAATAAATGGTCAGGAGGGCACAGCACTAATTGTAAATGTTGTCAAATAGCATATTATTTTGTAGGGTGTATTACTTAGAGAAACAGAAATAAATAGATGTATATATAGAAAAAAAGATTTATTTTAAGAAATTGGCTCATGCAGTTGTGGATGCTTGATAGATTTAAAATCACAGGGTAGGCTGGCAGGCTAGATATCGAGGGAAGAGTTAAAACCCTGCAGAATTCTTTCTTGTTCAGAGGTTAGTCTTTGTTCTGTTAAGTCCTTCATTTGGTTGATTTGAGGCCCACCCACCTTAGGGAGAGTTATATTCTTCTTCTTCTTCTTTTTAAAGATTTTGTTTATTTATTTGACAGAGAAAGAGAGATCACAAGTAGGCAGAGAGGCAGGCAGAGAGAGAGGAAGCAGGCTCCCTGCTGAGCAGAGAACCAGTGCAGGGCTGGATTCCAGGACACTGAGATTGTGACTGGAGCCAAAGGCAGAGGCTTTAACCCACTGAGCCACCCAGACACCCAGGGAGAGTTATCTTCTGTATACACATCAAAAGACAGAGAACTATGGTGTCTCTTCCTTTTTTTTTTTTATAATCCTATCAGAATAAGGCCCAACTCTCATGACCTCACAAACCTTTATTATCTCTTTATTTCTCTTAACTCTAAATATAATCACATTGGGAGTTAGAACTTCAATTTCATTCAAAACATGAATGATGGGAGTGGAGCACATGTCAATCCACAGTAGTAGATATCAAGGATTACACAAGGTGGTTCCCTTGACTGCTTCACCCGTATCTTGTATGACAAAATGGTTCAAGAAAGTACAACAGGTTATTGATGCACCATAATAGCCTTGACAAATGTCTTATCATTTTCTATCTCAGATTCTACTAAATCACAATTTGCATTTTCATGGAGTGATATTCAGTATACATTTATAGTTCTACCTTAAATTTATTTCAATTCACCAGTATTATAATCTGGTACTACAAAATTCCGATTTGATGATCTTCAAGAATAACTATAATACACTGATGACTGTGTGATGATTACCTCCTTAGGAAAGAAGATAAATTAAGAACTTTAAATATCCATGTGAACATGTAACAAATAGAAGCTGCTGAACTTCACTGTAAGTAGCCAAATTAGGGCTAATCACAGGAAGGGCTAATTACAGTGATAGTAGCTAAATTACCAAGTATCAGGGGCAGTCCCTCAATTTTTCACTTGTCCAATCCTATAACACCTTCACTGGAATGGAGCAAATGGGAGGCTCTGGCCAGACTTTTATTACTGTATGCCCTAGGAATAAGTAATACAACTAAGCCAGGGAATCCCATCTAAGGAGAAATGATGGATGAAAATGGGTAATAAATGGGAATGTTAGGGTCCGTGGTCAAAGGAATGAGGCTGATACAAAAGCAAAGGTCAAACAAAGCTTTATTTCACACCAAGCATCAAGAATTATACTGACCAGTCTGGGCCCTGGCCCAGTAGGGCCATCTCTATGGAGAGAAAGCAACCTCGCCTATTCTGACAAGCTAGCTTTTATAGGGCGAAACCGAAAGCCACAAGCTGACTAGAGGTTAAGGGGATTCACTGATTTGCTGTCTCCCACCTGGTCCTAAGAGTTGATATTGGGAACTGGCTGCCCATTCTTAATTTGCATCTCCATTGCTCAGGATCCAGGAGGTTAAGGGGATTAACTGATTGGGGTTTTCCATCTGATCTGGCTCACTCTTGTTTTTCTGGGCTAAATAGGTCCTTACAGGAACAAGAGGAATTCAACTCAAATAAGAAGGGAGTAGGTTACTATTCCATAAAAAGATTCAGTAAAATCATTCCCCAAACCATTCCAAAATAAGAGATTAAGATTCTTAGTTGGAGTATAGATTCTTTACCTCTTTAGTTAGGTTTTATTCCTAGGTATCTTTTGGGTTTTGGTGCTACTCTAAATGGAATCGAAACCTTAATTTCTCTTTCATCAATTACATTGTTAGTGTATAGAAATGAAATTAATACTTTGCATTGACTTTGTATCCTGCCCCATTGCTGAATTGTTGTATGAGTTCTAGTAACTTGGAGATGGAGTCTTTTGGGTTTTCCATGTAAAGTATTAACATCATCTGTGAAAAGAGAGTTTGACTTCTTTGCCAATTTGAATTCTTTTTATTGTCAGATTGCTGAGGCTAAGACTTCTAGTAATATGTTGAACTATAATGGTGAGAGTGAACATCCGGCTCTTAGTTTTTCCCCATTGAGAATGATATTTGCTATGGGCTTTTCATATATGGCTTTTATGATATTGAGGTATGCTCCCTCTATGCCTACACTTTGAAGAGTTTTAATCAGGAGACGATGCTGTCTTTTGTCAAATGCTTTTTCTGCAAAATTGAGAGGATCACATGGTTCTTACTTTTATTTTATTAATGTGTTCTATCACATTGATTGATTTCCGAATGTTGAACCACCTGAATCCCGGGAATCAATCCCACCTGGTTGTGGTGAATAATCCCTTTAATGTACTGTTGGATCCTACTGGCTAGGATCTTGCTGAATATTTTGGCATCTGTGTTCATCAGGGATATTGTCTATAATTCACCTTTTTGATGTCTTTGTCTGATTTGGATATCAGGGTAATGCTGGCCTCATAGTATGAGTTTGGAAGTTTTCCTTGCATTTCTATTTTTTGAGATAGTTTTCATAGAATAGATGTTATTTCCTCTTTAAGGGAGAGGGGTAGGGGAATGGGTGAGCCTGGTGATAGGTATTAAGGAGAGCATGGCTTTCATGGTGCACCAACAATGAATCATGGAATACTAAATCAAAAACTAATGATGTACTGTATGGTTTGTTGCGGCCAACGCAGCAACATGAACGGAGACCTAAGGGCAAGGAGATGCTGAAAGGAAGAAGAAGAAGAAAAGAGATGGGGATGAGAGGGACAAAGTGGATCGTATCCAAACAGTGCCAATTTTATTCAGGGTTACAAGCCTTTATATAGTGAACAGTACTCAGTCATGTATAAATATCCATAGGGGAAGGGTCACAGCAAGGGTTTTACAACTTCTTTCCATACCCCCACAGTTCCCTTATCTCTTTCCCAAACACCAGCAACAGACCCTATGGCACCGATTTTCTTAATTTCTCCTAACCTACCAGTTAAACCTCGTGCAAGATTAACTGTCCTTTGTCTCTCATCTCTCGCAAAAGCAGGGGCCCAGACAAGCCAGTACCAGGAGTTTTGCTCAACTATTAACTCTTGCCTAGCCCAGGCAAAAACGTCCAGGCTGGTGAGTTCAGGAGCTCTTACTCAACTCTTGATGCCAGCCTGGCTCTGGCTCCCCACAATGGTGACTAACGTAACACAATTAAAAAAAAAAAAAAAAAAAAGGTTTGGTAGAATTCCCCTGGGAAACCATCTGGCCCTGGACTCCTTTTTTGGGGAGGGAAGGTTTTTGATTGACATGGATGGAACTGGTGGGCATTATGCTGAGTGAAATAAGCTGAGAAAGACAATTATCATATGCCTTCACTCATATGTGGTACATAAAGAATATTGTGGAGGGAAAGAGGGAAAACAGAATGGGAAGAAATCAAAGAGGGAGACAAACCATGAGAGACTGAACTCTGGGAAACAAACTGATACTTGCAGAAGGGAGGAAAGGAGAGGGGTGGGAAGATGGGTTAACTGGGTAATGGGTATTAAGAAGGGCACATATGGTTATGAGCACTTGGTTGTTATACACTACCAATGAATTGTTGAACACTACATCAAAAATTAATGTTGTACTACATGTTGGCTAACTGAAAAAGAGTACACTTATCGTGCATGATGAGCACTGAGAAATGTATGGAATAGTTAAACTGGTATATTGTACACCTGAAAATAATATAACACTGCATGTTATACTGGAATTATATTTTTTAAAAGACTCTTAGCCATCTCTCTTAGATAGGGTGCTAATTGTTGATGTTGGAGAAGCCATCAGATATGTTTATTTCACTTAAAGGAAATTGTACTCATGCTGACTTATGGATTTTTCCTTAAAAAGATTCACCTGGATAATCTGGAAAAAAATAACACAGTATTCCCCTAGTAATGTAATTGACACTTATTTGGTCAAAACTACCACTTAGGCGGCGCCTGGGTGGCTCAGTGGTTAAGCCACTGCCTTCGGCTCAGGTCATGATCCCGGAGACCCGGGATCGAGCCCCACATCGGGCTTCCTGCTCGGCGGGAAGCCTGCTTCTCCCTCTCTCACTCCCCCTGCTTGTGTTCCCTCTCTAGCTGTGTTTCTCTCTGTCAAATAAATAAAATCTTAAAAAAAAAAACAAAAAAAAAACAAAAAACTACCATTTAGGTCATAATTTGTAGCCTATTTTACTATCTTGTTTATCAGGCAACAAAAATACTACCTCTGTACTGCCTAGGCAAAGGTTATTGAACATCAAAGCATACTATGTGGTTATGAATTAAGTCTATTTGTTAAGATAGCAGCCTGGGTATGATAAGAATATTGCTGGCATCTGCCATATTTACCACAGCATGTTGTGTTCTGTGGATATATCTCCTTTAATAACACCACTAATGAAAACTGTGGAGTTTTGTGAGAAATGGTTTTATCGGTAGTATGGTAGCCATGTATCATTTATGACTATCTTGGGTGCTTTAGAGGGACTGATACTGGGAGCCCTTTGACACACCTAGTCTGGACTATAGAATATATCCAAATGGTACTTCCATGTAACCCACAATATTGTTGAGTGAATATGTGTACCTAAGTGTACCTATACAATGATTCTTCAAAAGCAACAACAAATGCTGTGATATAACCACCAAAGACCACATTACCTTTCTTTTTTTCAAATTCTTATCTTTTAATACTCAAGGTGATACCTAATAAAATAGAAGGAATTGTAAAACTATAGGGGAGGGAGACATTTTAAAGCATGTGGGTCAATTCCATTTGAGAGATTAAGCAAATGAGTCTTAAGACAGAAAGTGATACCTTCAAAATTAAATAAATGAGTTTATTTAGCTCTTCTTTCATCTAATGAATGTTGAGTATTAAAAGTTTGCTAGATACTGGGGATGTAATGGTGTAAAAGAAAGACATGGTATTTCTTTTTGTTTTTATGTCTTCCATAAAAATTTACCACAAATTAGTGGCTTAAAGCAACACATTATTATGCTACAGTCCTGAAGGGCAGAAATCTGAAACAGGTCTCCCTGGGCTAAAGTCAAGGTGTCAGCAGATCTATGATACTCATTGGATGCTCTAAAGGCAATACTGTTTTCTTGTCTTTAGAGGTCTCATACTTTTCTTGGCTCACATCCCTGTTCCACCTTCAAAACAACCAATGGTTAGTTGAGTCTGCTTTACATATTATTCTGACACTGATTATAATTCCCACATCCACACTTAAGGTTTTTTTGTGGTCACACTGGATACATCCATATAATCCAGGACTAAGTCATGAAGGTAGGCCAATTAGCAACTAGATCATGAAGATCTGCCAATTAGCATCCACAACTTCAAT
Organism: Spilogale gracilis; assembly: GCA_004023965.1. Lineage (NCBI taxonomy): Eukaryota > Metazoa > Chordata > Mammalia > Carnivora > Mephitidae > Spilogale > Spilogale gracilis. The sequence continues at coordinate 4,280 of PITA01030079.1, read as the reverse complement.
TCCCCATTGCCATGTAATATATTCAAGATTCTGGGGATGAGAGCATTTTGTAGGGTAACATAACTCTGCCAACTACAGTACTTTCATAAAGTCTGCAGGTACCCCAAATTTATACTCATCTTTTCTGACTGTAATGGCTTTGTTCTACTTTTTTTTTGTTTAACAACCATATAATATGTTTTTATTATTTCACAGTGGATGTATTGTATAAATTAAATTAATAGTCTTAATTTCAGTGACAATCTATAAATTATCATTTGTATTCTTGTAATTCATGTCTTGCCAATACCACCGTCATACTAAGTGACTCATTATAGCACCAGTAATATAAGTCAGGATGGTGTTTGTGTCTCTATTTTGTGAAGGAGAAAACAACTATGGCTTAAAAGAGTTCTGTGATCATCACAGCTTACATGATTAGAGATATTAGTGCTAAAAACCACTTTTTTTGTTTTGTTTTTAAATTGTATTTCAATGTAGCTTCATATGTTCTCTATACTTCCATATATTGATCTTGGATAATATTTATATGATTACTAAAGATGGTTAATCCATAGGTACAAGGGAAATCCCTTCTGATCAAGTTCTTGCTCATAGGGTATCTCCTCTAGATAAATTTCTCAGATCCTACCCAACCAAAGTTAGCCTTTTCTTTCTCTAAAACTGCACAGTTTTTGTTCTTATATAAGGAAACATCTGATTAATTTTGATCTTATTGTTTCCAAGGTTTTTCTAACAATTCCATGAAGCATGGAGTTCATTTACCCACAGCAATTGATTCTATATCCTCAAAAGGGAAAAAAAATGGAATTGACAGTGTTTATAAGTTTTGATAACAGCTTCAAAACCCTTACCATTATTTTAAAAGATATAGTGTTGCCCATCTTGGAAAATCAAAAGAGTTGAAAATTATTTTCACTTACCTTATGAATTCAGGAAGTGAAGACAGACTACTAATTCTTTTTTTTTTTTTTTAAGATTTTATTTATTTGACAGAGCAAAACACAGTGAGAGAGGGAACACAAGCAGGGGGAGTGAGAGAGGGAGAAGCAGGCTTCCTGCCGAGCAGGGAGCCCGATGTGGGACTCGATCCCAGGTCTCCAGGATCATGACCTGAGCCGAAGGCAGTCGCTTAACCAACTGAGCCACCCAGGCATCCCCAGACTACTAATTCTTGTTATCCTTACACACTTTTTTTTCCTCTGAGAAGCAGTTACCTTATTTTGTATGTTCTACTTGAAAAAGACCAAGCATGCAAATATTTAAAGAAAAAAAAATGCCTTTTCAAAGAACAGTGTAAGCTACTGTCCTGCAGGTCCCATGCTTAGATTTTTTTTCCTCTCACTTATTTCTTTGGTGATTGAGATAATAGTGGCTGTAGGATACTAAATTTTAATGTATCATCTCTATGCAATCTAGAAAAAAAATATGTAACACCTAAATAAGTTTCAACAAAAATAACAGTAACTTACTGTCCAAAAGCAAATAATATTTGTCCTGAATCATATTTGAGATTATTGAAAAACAGAAATATATTTAAACTCATATCTAATTGTCAGTAATATTTATGATTTAACAAGAATTTTGTCCTCATACCAAATATTATTTCTTGTATGAAGATTGCACACTTCTATCTTTTCAATTGCGCACTTCTATCTTTTATTCTTAAACATCATGACAAGTAAGGGGTGTCTAGGTGGCTCAGTCTATTAAGCCTCCTCCCTTAGCTCAGGTCAGCTCACGGAATGGTCTTGGGCTCCCTTATAAGTAGGAAGTCTGCTTCTCCCACTTCCTTTCCGTCTGCCTCTACCTGCCCCCTCTCACTTGTGTTCTCTCTCTCTCTCAATAAATAAATAAAATCTTCAAAAATAAACCATCATGTGGCACCTAGGTGGCTCAGAGGGTTAAGCCTCTGCCTTTTGGCTCAGGTCATGATCTCAGTGTCCTGGGATCAAGTCCCACATCAGGCTCTCTGCTCAGTGAAGAGCCTGCTTCCCCCCTTCTTTCTCTGCCTGCCTCTCTGCCTATTTGTGATCTCTCTCTGTCAAATAAATAAATAAAATCTTTAAAAAATAAAAAAAATAAAAAAACATCATGAACAAGTAAGTGTGATTATAATATAGCTTCATGTTACTGGATAAATAATCCAATTTCAATACAAAAACAAGAAAATAGGCCAAATAGCATGTAGGTTTTTCCATTTTCCCATATGTATATTTATATACATACATATATATAAAAGTTGGTTTCCCCACATGGAAGAAAATTTCGATAAATGTATAGTTAATACAATATAAAAAAGGAAACAGAAAATCAATTTTACTGTTAAGAACTCTAGCATCAGAAACCCAACTGAATAAATTCCTTCCCTTATTTCTCAGAGTTCAAAGTTGCTCACATTATCCAAAATAACCCTTATGTTCCTTCTCTTTTGGTGCTGATGTGTTTTCTGCTGCATCACAGAAAACCCTGTAACATGACTGTGGCTATCAGCACCCAGTCTACCTCTGGGAAGTGCTACGTAACTATATTCTCCTACTATTATTCCAAGACTTCCATGGTCACAACCCAGGCTCCAATAACTCTTCCTGATGTTATATAGAGATTCAGATCTTGTTGCTAACCCAGGTCATGTTAACGCCTCATCCCAATCTCTTAGGTCAACTGGTGTTAAGGTGTTTAATCAGATGGCTGCTCTTGTTGCTCTTACTGAATTGAGAGAGAGCCCTCTCCAAATTTGAGTTAAGTGTGTGGTTAACCTCCCCCCTAAATGATACTCTTTAGTATATTAAAGTGGTTATATTATTATACTATTTAATTATGCACTGTTTCACTTAACCTTTCTCAAAAGAAAGATAACTTTCCTGAGAAAATGAAGTGCCCCGAAGTACGCACTCAAATACATCCACAGAAATTTAAGACCCTTAGCCCCAGAAACAGGCCTGATGCCTTAATTCTCTCTTACCACAGAATAAATTAAGTCAAGTTCAAATGTAGATTTTCTTTTAAAGTATTCATCTTAGTGTTTAGATACCTCTCCATCAGTGAGCATACCAAAATGATTAGCAAGCACAATGACAAAGTAATTAATATCCCAGGTTCAGAGACAGTTTTTCCTGGTTTGAATTTAGGGTATATTCTTTGAGGTGCATTCCTTGAACCCCTTCTCAGAAAACCTGCATAATAACAGATTGAAGGAATAAAAATAACTTACGACATATAATGTGCTTTAAAATATCTCACATAACAAGTGCTCAGTAAAGTCAGTTACTTTTATTATCTCCAAGTTCAAGATAAAATCTTCTACAATCTGATGTTTACCATTTTGTTATATAAATTAGCAATTAAATTAAAAACTTAATTAAATATCAACAGTGAGATCAACACTTTATCAGTCTTCATGAGCCCATAAGAAGCACATCAATTAGCACATGCCACGTGCCAGAAGCGGCATTATGAACTTGCCAAGACTGACTAGAAAGGTTTCTTTGAATGAATTCAGTTCAACCATATTGCAACTCCACAGGCTGCACAACAGGCCCTCTAGGCAGGACGTGTGTGCAGACTCCATGCCAGCAAGATACCTCCTCATTTCCTGCGTGCTGGACTAAAGTGGAATCATTGTCAGCAGGGAAGATTGATGAAACATTCTTAAGATTTGCTGTGGAAGAATTTCAGACAGGGCTGCATAGACACTGACTGCTGGGAAGCTGTATCCTTTGGCAGACCACTAGAGCAGGCAATTGCCATTTGGAGCCAAGTGTCTCAAAGCCGATGAGAGAAGAAACAGAGCCTGCAACAGTAATAGGTTGTATCAGGCATGACTCTCCAGAGGCCAATAGATGGATGAACACAAGCAGTGTGGACCACTAAGAGATGCAAGCACAAGGTCATATGGACAGAATCACTAGTAAAAATATTACTACTTGTAAACATTTAGCATGTTATAATTAACAAAACAATTTCCTAATAGTTTTCCGATGGACTTTTACAATAGTACTGTGAGATAGGTGGGCAGTTCTTATTTTGTAAATGGGGGAATTGACACCAAAAGAATTCAGGTTAGGTACCCAATCAAAGAGCTACTAAGCACCCAAACCAATCTAAAAGCCAGATGTTAAAAATGCTTCCTTAAGATTTGTTTTATTACACCAACTTTTATTTCATGTAAGAAAACAGCTATGAATCCATTCATAAGAAATGACACAAACAGGGAAAAGTAATAAACATTATAATCAAGGTGCCCAGGAAAACATAATTATTAGAAGTGTTCCAGACTA
>PITA01030078.1:0-17032 GCA_004023965.1 Spilogale gracilis | reverse complement strand
CACTGTTATCTATTTCTGATCCTACTCATTACTCACTCAATCACATATTCATTTATTCATCAAATATACATGGGAGTTGTAAGTACATAGTAAATGTTGTATATTCCTTCAGAGATCTTACAGGCTAATATCAGTGATAGGCATTAAAAAGGACATAAATTATTGTTGAAATCATGATAATATGCTATTACCCCAGGCCTCAACTTACCTATCCCTTCATCTCATCATTGTTGTACTTTCCCCTCATGATAGAGTCCCCAGTCATACCATTTCTGAAGTTCTACCAAAAAAATAGCCTGTTTCTGTATCCAGTCAGGGTTTGTACAAATTCCATTTTCTTCAAATAGGACAGTAGTTACTTGACTCACCTCTACAAATGGTGAAGTTCTTGTCCATGCTACCACAATCTGTGTAGCTATCATATACTTATAAGAGTTCCAATAACTTCTCTTAGCAACCACTGCCACCCCATGGTACACAGTCATATACTACTCTGCAACTGATCATTAATACTGAATACCTAAATAGAGTTCACTACAAGAAAGATATACTTTCTATTAATTGATTCATAACAACCAAATCCCCAGTATGTTCTTTGATATGATGGGTATTTTATAGAGTCTCTCTCTTTAAAGCTCTGGAGATGGAAAAATGTGACATATGTATATTCATTCGTAAGATAAATTATAAGTATATTTATAATGTCATGTATCTTAGTTACTTCAAGCTACCAAAACAAAATACCATAAACTAGATAATTTAAACAACAGATATTTTACTTCTCACAGGTATGGAAGCTGGAAGTCCAAAACCACGGTGCTAGCATGGTTGGGTTCTGGTGAACACACTCTGGTTTGTAAATGGCCATTTTCTCACTGTGTCCTCACATGGTGCAGAGAGACAGAGAGATTTCTGGTCACTTTGTCCTCTTATTAAGACACTAATCCCATAATAAAGACTCCACCCTCATGACTTCATCTAAAGCTACTTACCTCCAAAGTTTCTACCTCCAAATACTATCACATTGGAGCTTCACAATATAATTTTGAGGACGGGGGATACAAACATTCAGTCTATAATTCCATATATGTAGAACAGCGATTTAGGATGGTATAATTATAGAAGTTCAGAAGTTGAAATTTACGTGTACCAAAACATCAAGAAAGACATCATAGTGAACCTAAATCCTAAGAAAACACTTGAAGACCAGGAAGGTTATTTCCCCAACACCTCTCTTTGCAAAACATACTAAGGCTTTCTTTCATATAAGATATATACGATTTTTCGTCACCAATCTTTTCTTTTGATATAAGTTTCTGAAGCCAGAGTCTATATTTTGTTAATAAGATCAATATTTGGAAACACACATGCTGGGAGATAGACAACAGTACAAGCAAAAGATATTTGCTTTAGGGGGTTAGAAGTAAGAGTAAAGGGATAAAAACAATAATAAGCAATATTTTAGGAATCAAATTAATAAAACCTAAGAACCAATTAAATATGGGGAATAAGAAATATAAAGACATATGGGGAGTATGAAACGCTCACAAATAGCACTTTGCCCATTTACAATGAATAGTCTTCGGACTATGAACAATATAGCACAGCATTTTTTAGTGTCCTGAAACTATAGTTTTAAGGTACAATGAGCAGATAATATAAAATAATAATGCCAATCACCCATTCCTGAATTTCTTAGACTTCCTTAGACTTAGACATAGATTGTCACTGGAGTCATTTATTTATGAGGCCTCCATGCAGGGGTAGATCCCAGTCTATAGAAATAAAGCAGGCCACTCTTGCCACATTGGATAGATCCAACATGAAATTATTGAGAAAAATCTTAGTGTTTAGCTTACATGTTTGTAGAAGGAAGTGGCAGTGGTACTAGGTAGACTGATAAAGTATTTTTGTCTTGAAAAGTTAATCTTAATTTGACTAAATGCTTTATAACTTGTAAGGTTGTTACCTAAAGACAAATTAGTCATGAGATATGATGTCAACTGTATCATTTGATAAGAAGCATGACAGAATAACTCAACCAACTTCAGCTTTGTGGAAGCCATCACACTTTGTTTTCTTATTCAACATGGAAACACCTATATGCTGAATTCCTCAGAGAACAAATACTTTAGAACTACACCAAGCCTTCTCTCCCAGGCTGTCCTTTCCCAGCATTCAGATATTCTCCAGAATTATCCATATCTATGTTTAAATCTGTATCTATTTATACATGTAAGTGACAATCCACTGGTGTAAGTAACCAAGATAAGTTACTGCTTCTGAGGTTAAAAGAAATAGTGTTTACAGTATCCCACTATAAAAAAATCATTACTTTACAATATCATTTGCAAAGGAAGATATAGTCCATCTGCTTATCTGCAATGAAAATTACCTTTTTTTAATCAGATTTTTTTTCAAAGGTAAAGTAAGTTTTGGGGTGACTGGGTGGTTCAGTTGGTTAAGCATCTGACTTTTGATGTGGGCTTAGGTCATAATCTCTGAGTTGTGAAATCAAACCCGACATTGGGCTCCATGGTGGGCACAGAGCCTGCTTAAGATTCTCCTCTCTCTCTCCCTCTGTCCCTCCCCACCTCTCTCCCTCTCAAAAAACACACACAAAAAAAGAACAAGTAAATTTTTTATAGGATAGTTTTTTCAGGTTTGAGATATGACAGTAACTCAGAGCTCTGTGTGGAGGATATGTCCCTCTTCTGTACTTACTCTTTATGTCTTTATCATCAGAAGGAACCCAACAATGCCACAGGAGTTGATTGCAAAAGGGATGGGAGACTCTTTTCATCAACTGGCCCATTCTTCCTAAATATGTACAATTCTGTTGCATTGACACTGTTAAAAATTAATGCTAAAGGCTTTATAATAGTTAAATTTCAAAATATTTTATTATTATTTAACCCCATAGCATTTTTCTAAGTGTTTTTAATAATAATTAAATTTTGCCACATTGCCATGCACAGTGACTCTGGAACTATCACTTGTACAGCTAATTGATAAATCAAACCCTAATTGAGATAATGAAGCTGGTCTTGGACATCAGTGAGATGGCTGCTACCTAATTAGCATCTTAATATCTGTTTACTAGATGAGTGGACAGTAGACCTGGGGTAATGATAGTACGGTAAAGTTAATATGAGAGGAAATAAATGTGGATGAAATGGATCAGAGCATGGATATAGCTTCCTACTAATAAGCCTTTGTAGAGCTTGAAAGCTTAGAAAGAAACACACCATATCTGCTCCGCTTTTTACTCTCAACAAGGTACAGTGTGAGAAGCCTAGCCACAGTAAATGATCCATAAGTGCTGGTTGTCCTGAATTAGGGATTTGAGGCTGAAGGGAACTGCAATTCCTAAGTTTTATGTCATGGAGGTGGGACTATATACTTTAAATTTACCCAAGTAATCTAATACTACATTAATGCATAATGTGACCACTTCGGGCTTTGCATATGTGAAAAAAAATGGCTGTTTTCACTGCCTTAATTGATGATTATAATAATAACTACCATATTGTAATAATGATAGCAGCTAACTCTTAGTAAGCACCTTCCATGTGTCAAACACTGAGCTAAGTGCTCATTTCTACTAAATTCCTACAACCAAGTTAGGCGGCACTATTAGTGTGTAAGTGAGGTTTTACAGAGAGGTTAAGTAACTTTCCCAGGTTCAGAGAGCTAGAAAGGAGAAGAGCTTGCATGGAAACTAAAATCTTTAAGTTAAACACGATACATCCACCATGATGCCATGTTGCCTCCATTCATTGAGATGGACTATGAGCAAAGCATTGTTTTAACTAGTTTCTTACATAAAGAACAGTTAGTAAATAAACTGTCCCAACCTGATGCAGCTTGTATTTATCTCAGTTTTATTTGAATCCAGGTCTGGTATAAACTATGAAGCCATTTTCTTTCTTCTATACCACATTTGGGTGTAAAACACAATTTTTAAAAATGACACAATACAAATAATAATGAGATCAGTTCTATCGCAGTCATTTCTCACTGTGCCTTTCCAGGTCCTTAAGTGCCAGTAAAACTCAGAGCATCTGGAGATTTCAGAACATCTCTTCTGCTCCAGGATGATGATCCAGAGTTTGGAGATCCAAGACTCCTTTAATAATACATTTAATTCTTCTACTAAAAATATGGAAAATTTAGATTATATAATATCCTTCTAAGTTAGGTAAGACTTTGTGAGATATCTTTGTTTTAGAAGATAGCAGATCAGAGATCAGAAAGTTAAGTATCTCTCCCTACCAAAAACAAAAACAAAACAGCAACAAAAACAAGAACAAGAACAAAAACAGAAACATAACTAGGAGAAGAGCTAGGGAGCAGATTCTGTGTTTGTGAATATGCCGCCAGCATTTCAGCAGGTCTGATCCAAATCAGAAAGCACCAGAATCATCCTTTTGGAGAATCAACTAAAATCTGTGGTTCTAATTTCATGGAGGTCTTTAGTGACAACTGAAAATATTTTACTTATTCTTTTTTTTTTTAAGATTTTATTTATTTGACACAGAGAAACACAGCCAGAGAGGGAACACAAGCAGGGGGAGTGAGAGAGGGAGAAGCAGGCTTCCCACCAAGCAGGGAGCCCGATGTGGGACTCGATCCCGGGTCTCTGGGATCATGACCTGAGCCGAAGGCAGTCGCTTAACCAACTGAGCCACCCAGGTGCCCCCTTTTACTTATTCTTGGCCAAATAGTTCATTCATTTACCTCAACAACTATTGGAAATTTTCCTCATTCCCTTGAGCCTTCCCTCCAATCAATGTTCTAGTTATTATTTCCAATATTGAAATTCCTCAGTCTCTTTTCATCTTTCCAAAATATATTCACATAATACTCATATCCCTTCACTTATTTTCTGTCAGTCTCAGAGGATGAGCTATTGCTCTTTTCACCATGAAACAAACAAATGTTATCTGATACCATCTCCTGACCTCCTTATAGGTCATTGTTCCATCAGTTGTTTCTTCTCTCTCTCTTTCTCTCTTTATTTCACTCCCTCCCTTTTTTTAACTAAAAGGAGTAGCTTCCAACATTTTCAGTCCATCCACTCCTCAAAGCTCTGCATTATGTCCTTTGTTTGCATTACTGTGTGTCATGACTATTCTCAATGGTGTTCTGGATTTTATAATCAACTGACTACTTTGAAGCCAATATCCTAAATCTCTCTGATGCATTTACAAGTCACTCTTAAGAAAGCTCTCATTTCTGTGATTGTCAAGGTACCACGCCCTCGGTCACCTTTCACCTAGGACTGCCTCTTTGTGAGCATGCTTTTTCTTCCTTCCCTCAGCCCTCAGCTCTCTCTGCTCTCACTCCACACAACCTCCCTTCATGATGCTATATTTTTGCATTATCTCATTTCTTCAGCCAATCATTTTTTCAACAAATACTTCTGGAGTTCTCACTATGTACTTGGCAGCATTCCAGATGCTGGTTATAGAAGGAAGAACTGAACAAAATCTCTGCCTACATTGTGCTAAGATTCTAGTCAGTACAATGTACAAATAGATTTAAAAATACTTTGTCAGTGCTAATTATTTTTGTATAAAAGAAAAAGGCAAGGCAGAGGGATCAAGACTGATAGAGCAAACCATTTGATAAGGTGACATTTTGACGATAACATGAGTAAAACGAAGTCAATTACCAGATATTTTCTAAGAAAGAACATTTTAGATAAAGGGAACATCAATTTAAAAAGCTCAAGTTGGGGAACACCTGGGTTTCTCAGTTGGTTAAGTGGCCGACTCTTGGTTTCAGCTCAGGTCATGATCTCAGGGTCTTGGGATCAAACCACCCCCCACCCCAGTCGTCAGCCTCCCTGCCAGCAGGGAGTCTGCTTTGGTCTCTCCCCCCTTACCCCTCTCCTCCCCCACTTGTGCACACACACACTCGCTCTCAAATAAATAAATAAATCTTAAAAAAATAATAAAAATAAAAAGCTCAATTTGGACATATGCCTGATGTATCCTAGAAATAGAAAGGAAACCAGTGTGGCTGAGGTGGAGTGAGCAAGGTGAGTAGGATGAGCTGAGTTCAGAGATGTGGAAACAAAAAGATCATGTCAGCTTTGTAGGATATAAGGGTTGGGATAGAAATTCTACCTGCTCTAATAAGGACCAGGTTTTAATAGTTGCTTGAGGAAACTAGAAGGGTATTTTTCTCTCTTTTGAAAGTCTAAATGTAAGCCCTTGAGAAACGATGTGCTAGCTCCAAGATGCAGGGTTACCAGACCATTTGTTCTTGCTGTTTTGTATTCCTAAACACAGGGCTTTCAAAAATGCACCTAAGATGGCAATTTCATAGTCCTACAGCACTTCCCTACTGCAGTGGGTAGTAAGAGAGCAAGTAGAAGATGAAAGCAAATGTCTTTTATACTTAAGTTAATAAGTATAAGTTAAACACAATACTTTCAGTAGCGTTGTTTTCACCAGGACCCAATTGCAAAATTAAAATTAAACCCAGGAGAGCTGAGAAATGTAATTTTAACTGTATGTTCAGAATACCAGCTAAAAGTTTTCTTATTGTAGAAGAAGGGGATAAACTGTCTTTCTCCAGTGAATTACCTTTGTTCCTTTGTGTAAGATTAGTTGACTGCATTTGAATGGGTCTACTTTGGGACTATATTCTGCTCCATTGATCTATGTGTAAATTCTTCTACCGCTGTCACCCTGATTTGACAGTCTTAACTGTATAGTTAGTCTTGAAGTCAGGTAGTGTCAATCTTTCAACTTTGTTCCTCAGTATTCTGTTGGCTATTTTGGGTCTTTTGCTTCTCCACATAAACTTTGGAACTGGTATGTCAATATCCATAAAATTGCTTGCTGGGATTATGACCTGGATTACATTAAATATATCATACAGCTTTTTTTCTTTTAACTGAAATATAATTGACATACAGCGTTATATTAGTTTCAGGTGTATAACGTATTGATTTGACAAGTCTATGCATCATCACTCGATGCTTATCACAGTAAGTGTATTCACCATACAATATTACTGTTATTGACTGAATTCCTTATGTTGTACTTTTCATCTCCATGACTTATTTATTTTATAACTGGAAGTTTGTACCTTTTAATCACCCTTATTAATTTCACTTGTCCCCCAATCACCTCTTGTCTGGCTTCTTAACTCTTTAATAACTCATCTGATTTCCCTCAATATTTACCGCTACTGTTGCTGCTCTAATTCAGACCTTTATTAAGCCTTTCTTGGAATAACAAAAGCTTCCTGACAAATCTGTCTTTAGTCTTGTCATCTTCAAATACATTCTTCATAAAGGGTTCTAGTTAAAATAAACTTGAGTCTCTTTAAATCCTTGTTTTGACTTCCAACATATGGGATAAATTCTAAAACCCGTACATGTCCTACAGCACAACCTAGAGGTCAGTTTCTCTCTCTAGGCTAACATTTCACCCTCTCCACTTTATTCTAGGTGAACTTTTTGAAGTTCTCCACAATTTGTGTTGTTATTCTTATGCGTGTTTTTACTGCTCCTTTTTATAAAATGTGCTTATCTTCTCTCTTAGCTTAGGTAAATACAGTTTTAACTTCTTCCAGGACTATTTTCTCTGAACACATAAACACTTCATAAATTCTCTGTCTTAATTCACATTGTTTTAATCCCTGCATCTAACCAACACATAATACTTTTCCGTTTATGTGTCTATCTGCTCCTTGAAAATAAAGATTGATTATTATTCAGCTTTTTTTCTGGTACATCAGAACAGTGACTGACACATCTGGAATACTCAGTATATGTTTATTAGGTGAATAATATGAGTAAAGTTATATTTTAGATTCAAGTTCTAGTAGAATTTCTGCTACATATTATTTTTCTCTCTTAAAATAGTTGTTTTGGGGGCACCTGGGTGGCTCAGTTGTTAAGCATCTGCCTTCATCTCAGGTCATGAACCTGGAGTTCCGGGATCAAGCCCCACATCTGGCTCCCTGCTCGTCGGGAAGCCTGCTTCTTCCTCTCTCACTCCTCCTGCTTGTGTTCCCTCTCTCGCTGCGTTTCTCTCTGTCAAAAAATAAATAAATATTTTAAAAAAATAGTTGTTTTTCAAAGAGACCAATTCAAATGATAAAAGTCATTGCTCTGTAAACAGCTGTTCACCTACTTGTAGTTCTCAGATTTGCTGTCAATCGACTTTCTTTCTCAGATTTGCTGTCAATCGACTTAACTGTGAGAATTTGTTTTTCTCCTGATGCCAATTGTCTTCTGTCATACATCTGCATTCCCTCTCTACTGGACATTTTCCAAAATCCATTTTACCTCTGTGAGTACATTTCCAGATATGTCATCAGACATTTTAGTTAACAAGTTATATATTTATTTTTAACTTTGATTTGACTCCTATCTGTAAACTTCACTGTCCTCTTTCTTCCGACTTTTATCTTGCCTTTTGGATTAGGTGTATGCAAAGATAAAATCTGTTTCAGAGTAGTAAATAAAATGACAGAATATATATAAAATAACCATTATTTCACACTCAAACAAACCAAATTTCTCTTCCTCTTTGCTTGTGGGCTCACTGGGGAATTTAGCTAAAGGGGTTTATCTGTATGAAATTTAGAATGCACTGGAAAGGGACTAAAATAAATGTTGAAAATAGTTTATTTCAGCATTTCCAAAACTTCTCATCTACAACTATCCCTATGAGATGCCTATTTTTATTCTGAGTCAGTTGTGTGGAGGAGGATTTAAACCTCAACATATTTCTCCTTGCTCTTATTTTCAGAACAAAGTTGTATTTTATATCAATAATTTAATTGAGAAAGACAGAAATATGAACATCAATCTTACCACAATATTTATCTTATGTAGATGAAAAAGAAATGTCATAGCTTTTTGTTCCTTAATATAAATATCACAGAAACCTTATACAAAGATTTTGCTAACCTTTGTTTGAATGTCAGAATTATTAAGATGGCAGGATCATCTGGTTTATTATCAGTGTAGATTTCTGGTTCCTAGACCCAAAATCAGAAAGACCGCATCCTAAGAAATAGTGACTATAGTCTCTAGCACACTGAAGTTATTAAGAACTACAGATATGGGGGCGCCTGGGTGGCTCAGTTGGTTAGGCGACTGCCTTTGGCTCAGGTCATAGTCCCGGAGACCCGGGCTCCCTGCTCGGCGGGAAGCCTGCTTCTCCCTCTCCCACTCCCCCTGCTTGTGTTCCCTCTCTAGCTGTGTTTCTCTCTGTCAAATAAATAAAATCTTAAAAAAAAAAAAAAGAACTACAGATATGAATCATACTTGAAGCTCTTGTCAGAAATGAGTCAGAGAGAAAACCCCAAGATGGTTTTCTGTATCCAGGAACATTATGGCAGATGTATAGGTATAGATATAATTATGAATATTTTTGTGCATATATGATATTGCTAATATAGTACTACTATGTACATAAAATAAAACATAGCATTACTATATTAATATAATAAGAATCTGAATGTTCAGGTAGATCATTTGGTATATATATATACCTTTCCTTATGCATGTGTACATATATACATACATATATTTATAAATTTATAATTAAATTGTTCTAATGTTAAGTTTTTTATTATCTTTATAGCTTACATAAAGGGGTACTTTTACACCATAAATCACTTAGAAGCTAGTTAGTTTCTATGGCATTCAATATGATGTTTTCTTGTTTTTGTTTGTTTTTTTTTTTTTCAAGAGAAATAATTTTCCAGTTGGATTTCTGAGATACGAAAATGTGCATAGTGGTCAAATACAGACATATCATTATTGCATTTCATGGGTAAAATACTTGAGGAAAAACATTTTAAATACATAACAATTTAAAATGAATAAAATGGTTCTCTACATAGGAGACTTCTAAAGGAGAATGTTCTCAAAAATGCTCAAAAATACTGCACAAAGTTTTGATTTATATAACACCGTAATAAAACATTTTAAAATATCTGTTCATAAACCTTAAGTGTTTTGGGTTTTTTTGAAAATGAATTAGTTGGGACGTCTGGGTGGCTCAGCCATTAAGTGTCTGTCTTTAGATCGAGCCCTGCATCGGGCTCCCTGCTCACCAGGAAGCCTGCTTCTCCCTCTTCCACTCCCCTGCTTGTGTTCCATTTCTCACTGTCTCTCTCTGTCAAATAAATAAATAAAATCTTTAAAAAATGAATTAGTTAATAACACTCTTGGGAAAGAACTACAGATCTTTCAGGTGTGAGGACAGATGATATTCAGAAGTAATTTATATTCTTACATCCCAGAGGAGCTAAATCTTTTATAACAGAATGTGTTTTATATTTAGACTTACTCAATATATTCAAATTAATTTAAATTGTTTATTCATAACCAATGAACTGGCCTGAATTGGCAAGTAGGTAGGCTGTTTCTTTCTAACACTTGGATCAAAAGAATTAATTTGTCACTGGTTATAACTGATACAGGTTATTTTATGACTTGTTTATGTACATGACATGTAAGAAGCATGTTACTAAGGCACGACTTCTTACTGATTTGAAAACAAGAGAATTAGAATTTCTTTTTTTCTCATTTTAAGAGTACATGCAAATGAAATGAAGAGAAAACACTGACAGCTGAGAAAGGTCATCCAGAGGCTCTTCTGATGACAAATTAGTTTAAACCTCAGATTGATGACCCGGTTAAGAAGGAACTGACCTTAATAGAAACTAGGATGGGGATTAGAGGGAGATGGTAGTGCAGGAAGGGAGAACTTTCTCTTTACCTAGACAACAATTTCAGTAGCACAACCTGTCTGATCTATTTTGTAACTCTGGAGTCTATTGAAGACTGGCAACATCCCCAGGGAAGAATTAGATGATAATTTGTGGCTAATGTTAGTCAATTTCAACTCAGTCTATTTCAGCTCTTAGCAGAGTAGCGGTTACCTACCCCTTATCCCTCCGCCCCACCAGAGGCAGCTGTATACCTGTTTCTGGAGTGGCCTGCACGCAGTTTGCAAAACCTAGGATGAGTCAAAAGGACCCTATCCTCCAAATTTCAGAGGTCTGTGCTCTGATGGCCAATTATTGCTTCTGATCAGAGGTACAGTTCCTCAAAAACTTAAAAATAGAATTACCATATGATTTAGCAATTCCAGTACTGGGCATGTACCCAAAAGAAATGAAAGCAAGATGTCAAAAAGATACTTGTATGCCCATGATCACAATACTAAAATGTAGAAGCAACCCAAGTGTCTACCAATTGATGATGGATCAGCATTCCAATGCTGTGGAATATCATGCAGCCGTAAAAGGCAAGGAAATTCTGACATATCCTTACAACTCTCTTTCTCCTACCCCATGAAAAGCTACATTAGACATTACTTATACAATATTATTAAATATAATGCATTAGTCAAATATGTAAGTGAATACTGACTTTAGAGTAAAAACCTGGGCATGAAAACTGGTTAATTAAAAGCTCTGTAAAGTTGGAAAAGTCTTCTCACTTCTCTGAGCCTCTAACTCCTGATCTCTAAAGTATGGATAATACCCACTTTTAAGCATTATAGTGACAATTCAATGAAAAAATAAATTTGAAATGCATCACACAGCATTCAACACAACACCGATTCTCTGTAAATTATGGTTGTTATTATTATTTGGTAAAAGTTGACAAGTATGCAGTATTTAACTTTACACAGAGCAAGATCCTAGAGAAACAGGGTTCCAACTGTAAACACATTGCTTCTTGATTCACAGAAATGATTTTAAAAGTCTGTCAGGATGGGAAAAGGGGAAGAGGCAACATTTTCTTTTTCCTAAAAATTTTATTATTAACATTAACATTTAAATGGTGTCTAGTATTACTTTGTTCTTTACCTTTTTAGGATTCTGTTAATGGCTGTGGATTTTACAGTATTTTTTAAAAAATACTTTTAATTTTATTTATTTATTTGACAGAGAAAGAGAGAGAGATCACAAGCAGGCAAAGGACGGCAGAGAGAGAGGAGGAAGCAGGCTCCCTGCGGAGCAGAGAGCCTGATGCAGGCCTTGATCCCAGGACCCTGAGATCATGACCTGAGCCGAAGGCAGAGGCTTTAACCCACTGAGCCACCCAGGTGCCTGGATTTTACAGTATGTTTAAGCTGAATATTTGTAACCTAGTTCTATTTTGTAAGGCTGATTAATCTAACTAAAAGGAGAGTATTATCATGTGATGGGGGAGAGGTGGAGGGTGTTTCATATCTATTCTGAAAAATTACATGCTATGTAATGCTTGGAAGGTAATTTCTAACATATAAAAGTATTATAATTTTCCCTTAAAAAGGGATAGAGAGAATACATATGTAACGGGTCTGACACTCCTTCAGAAAGCTGCGGGTAGTTCCAGCAAATCTGATGGGTATTAACAGTAATACTATAATCTGTACAGTGCTCGAAGGTTTACATAGCTGTTTGATGTTAAATCTCATTTGATTCTCATGGAAGGGTTAGGAAGTAGATAATATGCTTTCAATTTTACCAATGAGAAATATGAGCTTTAGAAAGTATGAACAACTTGTTAAAACTCACAAAAAGCATCAGGGTAGAACTGAGACTAAAATCCAGGCCTTGGGATCCTAAATCCAGAACCCAGAGCCCCAGAGATTGAGTTACCCATTCCGTGATCAATCAGCAGTGTGACATAGCCCTGTGCCTCAGTCTCCTCACTGATTAAATGAGGGCTCTCCTAGCACCTATTTCCTAAGGTTGTCATGGTCATGAGGACCGAGTGACATCACATCTTACTGCAATGACTGGCATTTAAGAAGCAACTCTAAAAATGTGAGATATTATTTTTACTAGTATCCTTATGTTTCACTTTCCAGTAACATCTAAGAAGCACAAAGTGAGGCAAAGTAGAAATGATCTGAAGTTTCTAATACACCAGATATTCTCAGTGTCAAAGCAACATCCTCATAGTAGGCTGGACCAAATCCTGTGGGTTGCTGGACAATTACTACTCTAGGAAACAGATTATATACTGATGGACTCCCATTTAAGGCAGTATGCCCTAGTGTCTAAAATCAGACAGCAAACTGTTTCTTCCCTGGTAGTCCTAATCCTAGATTATTTCCAGTAATGTAGAAATCTCAAATCTGCCTTAACTTTCCTCCATTGTTCTTAAGGATCCTCCTTGTCCATATGTCTTGCTCACATGAACAATTTTGTGTGTCATAATGTCAAACTTGGAACCATATTTTTTATTAAACAAAGAACACAATATAGTTAAGTACTTTCATGAGCCAAGGACCATATTAGGTACTCATTCTAAAAAGGTGAACATAAAGGCTTCCATTTCTTAGAAAATCGGATAGACCAAATGAAGGCACACAGAGAACAAATACATTTCCTACAATTCCATGAATGCTAAAATAAAGAATGTGTGCAAAAGCTACTGATTTCAGAGGAAGTAACCAGCAGTCTGGGGGAGATGAGGTAAGTGTTAGGTTACAGGAATTACAGACTGGAAGCTCCTGGCTGGGTCTAGTCACAAACCAGATGAAACATGAATAACTCAAATAGGCATAAGCAATCTGTTTAGCATAAGCTCTCCATGTATGTTTCTGCAAATTTGACTTTTGACTTTAAGCAAAATAGAATGACAAATGTGCATAGGCCGAACTGTCCTTATCATGGAGCAGGCAAACAGGATATATTGCTTAAATATATGATATAAAGTTCCTAAGAGTTACTGAAAGACAGATAATTGTTCAGTGAGAGACATATATGAAAGCATAAATGCAAATCTGCCATTTTAAGCTAGAAAAGATGTCTTAATGAACAAGAGACCATGAAATGTAATACATACCTTAATATTTTTGTGGCTAAGCAATGTGAAGAGATAGACAAGAAATATTTTCCCCTAAATAGTTCAAAGCATTGGAAATTTTATCAGGGTCACCTCTACAGTACGTAGGACATGAACAAAAGATTTCTTCAGGGCCCAATTGCTCTATAAACAATTTGATTTAAAAAGTTATTCCAAAATCACTGGCCCATATGAGGTTTAGTAATCTATCAATGAAGATTTAGAAAAATGGGTAAAGAAGAGGTGCTAATGTAATTGTTTATTGCCTTATTGAGTGCACTGATACATTCTTCACAGATTCTAAGCACCATCTCTTTCTGTTCAGGGCCAGGAAGTATCTCTTTGTGTTCTTTATTACCATATGCATTATTTCTAGCTCATAATTAATCCATCACCATGGGGAAAAAAAGGCAGAAACGCTGTCATTTCACACAATGCCTTGGTTTTTTAGTACTTCTTTCTATTGAAACAACAGAGATCTTTCATCTCCATGGTTGCCTAAGAACATATTTATTTAATGCTGAGACTCATGACATGGCATCATATGTCTGGGAATGCAAGGTTCTGATAACTGAAAGTTTCTAACTACACTTTGTAGAGACTGCAAATAAGTGCATATGTCACCCAGAGTATGCAAGAGAATGGGAATGAAACATTATTTTCTAGCCATGTTAAATTTGCTGTTTGGAATTTTATCATGTAAATTTAAAAGAGCACACCTTTCAACAATAATCCTTCTTGAACTCTTTAGGCCATAATCATTGCATTTCTACAACATGATTTCTTTTAATGTTGATGACACAGTCACCTTCTACACATGGACATGAGCAGAAAGAGCAGTTCCATATGCCCATATTCTGTGTCTACCATTTATGGCTGGGCTTGAGACCAAAGTAAGAGAAAACACCATCATTACACTGATCTAACATGAGAAAATAATATAGGACTGAGAAGACCTTTGGCATAATGGTCAGGGTTTACTCTCGGAGCAGGTAAGTGTCACAACCTCATAGGAATTCTGACATATGACCCCTATCAAGGGTTTGGAGTGACAGCTTTCCACACAAACAGCAAGAGACACACAGTGTGCATGATGCCTGCCTTTGGACTATGTTTAACTTCTATAAACTAGAGACAACATTGTGACCAGAACACAAATAGGTGAGAGTTAACACACTAGCTCATACACGCATCTCAAGTCAGGGGCATCATAGTCCAGAACCCTGAACTCATCCTCAGTATGACAGAAGTGAACATCATCCCACATCAGCAAATCAGCACCACTGTGGAGGGCCAACCCCATGTGATCCCATGAAGGCAGTACTGTGCTGATTCATCAGGCCACTCTTCTTGATCCTCACCCATCCATGAGGTCCTGAGACAACACTCACAGACACAAGTCCTGCATTTCCTCAACACATTTAGTCAACATGACTTCTGGTAAGAGATTTAAAGGGTCAAAAAGCACCCTGAAGGGGTGAATAAGCACTAGGATCCCAAGAGGTCTTGTCTCTGCCCAGACTACACTCTTGGCCCCAGTGAATCCCAGGCACCGGAGGGGACTTAAATACTTGGAGGGAGGCACTCTGAAGAGCAGATAGGGCCCCACATAGAAGTACAGCTTGTCCTGAGCTAAAAGTGGTACCAAATCTTATCTTTTACCTCAAATATGCACCTCCTCTATTTTACCTCCTATATTTAGAGCATATTAATAGATATTGTAGACAAAGTAGCATCCTTGGAAAAATAGAGATTACAAACATTGAATTAGGGGTGCTTGGGTGGCTCAGTTGTTAAGTGTCTGCCTTCAGCTCAGGCCATGATCCCGGAGTCCTGGGATTGAGCCCCACATCAGGTTCCCTGCTCTGCAGGAAGGCTGCATCTCCCTCTCTCACTCCCCCTGCTTGTGTTCCCTCTTTAGCTGTATTTATTTTGTCAAACAAATAAAAAAATCTTTTAAAAAAGCATTGAATTAAACAAAATTAAGAATGTTTCTTTAAGGGTGGGATTTTGCATGCCTGTTACATGAAATGTGCTTTGGACTTCTCGAGAATATGCATATTATATCTTCAGAAGGTACACTGCACATGGTAGATTACTCAATAAATGTGTTCAAATAAATTTAAAAAATGAGCAACTACAGGAAGGGAAAATCATTCAGAGTGTTGGTGTGATGGGTGATGGAAGAGTTAGAGCTCAGGGATCATGTGTGCTGGTCAAGCCTGGTTCCAATCATACTTGGCATATGCCAATGAGCAAGTTCCTAAATTTCTCAGTGTCTCACTTTTCTCATTTAAAAAATGAGAATAATAATACAACTGCCATGAGTACTATTATAAGAATTATAGATAATATATAAAAAAATTAGCTCAATGCCTGGTCCAGAGAAAAGTCAATATATTTTTCTGACATCATGACATCATCCCCTTCATAAGAATGCTATGAAGTTTAAATGAGATGTGTAAAGTACTTTCAACAGAAGCTGGAACATATAAAGTGCTCAAAGACGTTAGTTATTATTTCCTCCTCTTCTTCTACACCTCTATTAAATGAGTCATATAAGTTCAGCTTGAACATCTCTATTTATAAGAAATTTCACTCTCTTTATGACTTCCTGTGTTAGTTTTTGAAATCTAGCCTTTTTCTTGTTTTCTCTGTCCTTGATCTTAAACATAGAAGCAACCAATATTCAGTAGGTAAATGGATAAATTGTGGTACATCAAGACAATGGAATATCACTCATCTCTAAAAAGAAATGAGCTAATAAGCCTTGAAAATACATGGTAGAATTTTAAATGCACACTGCTAAGTGAAGGAAGCCAATTTATAGAAAGGCTACAAATTGTATTATTCCAGCTATATGACATTCTACAAAAGGCAAAACTATGAAAACATTAAAAATGAATAGGAGTAGAGCAGAGATGAATGAATCAGAAACTAGAGATACAGTAGAATGCATCAACGAAACTAGAAGCTGGTTCTTTGAAAGAATCAATAAGATTGATAAACCATTGGCCAAACTAATCCAAAAGAAAAGGGAGAAGACCCAAATTAACAAAATCATGAATGAAAGGGGAGAGATCACGACTAACACCAAGGAAATAGAAACAATCATCAAAAATTACTATCAACAATTATATGCCAATATGTTTAACAACCTAGAAGAGATGGATACATTCCTAGAAACCTATAAACTACCAA
>PITA01030077.1:0-17030 GCA_004023965.1 Spilogale gracilis | reverse complement strand
GTCAAATAAATAAGATCTTAAAAAAAAAAAAAAAAAAAAGAAGAATTCCTACAATGCAAGTGTCCCTGGTACTGCGCAAAAGCCAATTTCCACCTTTCTTTTGGCAGAATCTGTTTTTGTCGTAGACTTCAGAGAATCCCCATCAATACAATTTGAACAAAAATAAGCATTTCATAGTAAAAAAAAGGACTGAAAACAAGATGTAAGCTGAAAAATAAGAAACTGTAAAGATGAGCCAACCTATTTGAAAACCATACAGAGCTTAAAAAAAAAAAAAAAAGAATAATTGAGAATCAGAACTCAGTGAAAGGATTTGAGAACAGATCAATCCAAGCCAAATAGGGAAATACTTAACTGAATGATCCATCTGAAGAAAATTTCCAATGGCAACACAGAGAGGCAAAGTGATGAAAAACCCAAAAGAAAGGTTTATCAGTGTGGAAATTGGAGACTTTGCAGACTTCACAAAAACCTAGAGTTTGTTCTAGCAGATTATCACTAAAAGGGTACACTTTAGGCAGAGGAAAATTATTCCCAGATGGACCATCTCAGAAATAAAATGTAATGAAGAGCAAAGAAAGGGAAAAATTTGTAAGTTAAAGCACATGCTGATTGGATAAAATAATAGTGTCTTCAGTGGGAACTAGATAAAAGAAATAAGTTGGAGAAGTAAAAGGAATTAATATAAAGTTCCTGCATTAAAAAAATAATAATAAAAAATAAATAAATAAAATAAAGTAAGTTCCTGCATAGTTTGGGAGGAAGTCAAAGATACTGGTTAAATTTATTTTGGTTACTGAAGTGTGCATGTTAAAATTTCCTTTTTTTTTTTTTTTTTTTAAGATTTTATTTATTTGACAGAGAGAAACACAGCTAGAGAGGGAACACAAGCAGGGGGAGTGAGAGAGGGAGAAGCAGGCTTCCTGTCGAGCAGGGGGCCTGATGCAGGGCTCCATCTCCGAGTGCCGGAATCATGACCTGAGCCGAAGGCAGACGCTTAACCACTGAGCCACTGAGGCGCCCTGCATCTTAAAATTTCTGAAGCAACGACTAAAGATGACTGAACAACTTTCTAGCTAATAGGGAAAATTGGAAAAAGAAAAACATCTCGAAGACAAAAAAGCTGAGAAAAATAGAGAGTAAGACAAATTAGAATAGAATAAGACCAAACAGCAAGTACAAACAAGAAATAAATAACAAATGTATTAGTAATTAAAATCTGAAGGAACCAAGGATTGTTATACTGGATGAAAAATGAATTCAGCTATTTGCTGAGTTTTATTTATTTTTTATTTTTTATTTTTTTTAAAGATTTTATTTATTTATTTGACAGAGTGAAACACAGCTAGAGAGGGAACACAAGCAGAGGGACTGAGAGAGGGAGAAGCAGGCTTCCCGCCGAGCAGGGAGCCCGATGCGGGGCTCGATACCAGGACTCCAGGATCATGACCTGAGCCGAAAGCAGTTGCTTAACCAACTGAGCCACCCAGGTGCCCCAAGCTGAGTTTTATAAAAGACATGTCTGAAACATAAGGATACAGAGAAGTTAAAAGAATAGAGAAAAATAAAATGGATGATTAAAAACCAAAAGAAAGCCTGCAGTATTGACTTTGGGCAAAATAGACTTTAAATGCATTTTTGTTTTAGAAACAAAAATGGTTATATTGGTTGAAAGTTTTTAACTCATCAGCATGATGAACTTTTTTTTTTTTTTTAAAGATTTTATTTATTTGAGAGAGAGAAACACAGCTAGAGAGGGAACACAAACAGGGGGAGTGAGAGAGGGAGAAGCTCAGCAGCTTCCTGCTTAGCAGGAAGCCTGATGTGGGACTCAATCTCCGGTCTCCAGGATCATTATGACCTGAGCTGAAGGCAGTCGCTTAACCAGCTGAGCCACCCAGGCGCCCCAGCATGATGAACTTTTAAAAATTTTATTTTAGGGGTGCCTGGGTGGCTCAGTTGGTTAAGTGACTGCCTTCGGCTCAGGTCATGATCCTGGAGTCCTGGTATCGAGCCCCCGCATCGGGCTCCCTGCACGGCAGGAAGCCTGCTTCTCCCTCTCTCACTCCCCTGCTTGTGTTCCCTCTCTAGCTGTGTTTCTCTCTCTCAAATAAATAAAATCTTTTAAAAAATGGGGAAAAAGATCAGTGATCATATACAAGGTTTGAATAGTATAGTTTGAATAAGTTTGAGCTGATAGGCATGAAAATCACTCAAAACTGCAGAATATGCATTTTTTTCAAATACACTTAGAACATTTATAAAAAGTGACTTCAAACTTTGTTACAAGGCAAGTCTTACAGTTATTTATTTTTCAAACATTTTATTTATTTGTTTGACAGAGAGAGAGTACAAGCAGAGGCGAAAAGCAGATTTCCTGCTGAGCAGCAACCTGGAACTGGGACTCTGGGACTCGATCCTGGGACCCTGGGATCATGACCTGAGCCAAAGGCCCTGCTTAACTGACTGAGCAACCCAGGCACCCTTAAGTGTTAGCAATTATTAAATAATTGGTATCATACAGACCAGATCTGTGACCACAATGCCATTAAGCTAGAAACTGATAAAAATGTAACTATGAATAATCATAGAAATGCTTCAAAATGACCTTTTCATCAAAGAAGAAATTGTAATGGAAATCAAAGTATTTTTTTTTTTTAAAGATTTTATTTTTTTGACAGAGAGAAACACAGCTAGAGAGGGAACACAAGCAGGGGGAGTGAGAGAGGGAGAAGCAGGCTTCCCGCCGAGCAGGGAGCCCAATGTGGGGCTCGATCCCCGGTCTCAGAGATCATGACCTGAGCCTAAGGCAGTCACTTAACCAACTGAGCCACCCAGGCGCCCCGAAATCAAAGTATTTTTTACCAAAAGTAAGAAAAATACTATGGGTCAAAATTCGGGGTTGGGAAAAGCAGCTAAAGCATGTATTAATTCTCATGTCAGAAAAGAAAACCTGAAAGTCAGCAAAATGATGAAGTTAGAAAATTCAAAAGTGCAAATGAGATTCAATGAGAATAGAAAAGAGTAGTGTAATAATTTCATGTTATTCATCACGGGATCAATAATGACAAATTTTGGCTCTTTGTACAAAGTAGTAATGTTGATAAACATGGTGAGTTTGACTTAAATAGAAGAGAACAGTACAAATAAACAATATTAGGAATGGAAAAGCAGATGTTTTAGATACTAAAAAGACTATATTATGAACTAATTTATGCTAAAACATTTGAAAAATTAGAGGAAATTAATGAATTACTACACAAATATAACTAGGCTAAATAATCCTAGAGTTTTAAAATAAAACTGGTAGCCAAATATTTCTTGTGAAGGAAGGTCTAGGCTGAGCTTTTTTTTTTTTTTTTTTTTTTAAGATTTTTATTTATTTGATAGATAGGAGAGGGGGAGCACAAGCAAAGGGATTATGGGAGGGAGAAGCAGGCTTCCCATGGAGCAGGGAGCCTGATGTGGGGCTCTATTCCAGAACTCCGGAATCATGCCCTGAGCCAGGGTTAGACGCTTAACAACTGAGTCACCCAGGCCCCCTGAGCTGGGTTTATGAGCAAGTTCTGTCACACATTCAAGAAAAAGATAATTTCAAACTTGCATAAATTCCTCTAGGGACTAGAAATCCATGTTATAAAAGCTATAATAACCTCAATACAAAAAGTATTGAGAACAATATGAGAAATGGAAATTATAGGTCAAAGTTAGGAACATACATGGGGAAATCATAAAACGTGAGCAGGGGTGCCTGGGTGGCTCACTTGGTTGAGTGACTGCCTTTGGCTCAGGTCATGATCTCGGAGACCTGGGATCCAGTCCCACATCGGGCTGCCTGCTCGGCGGGAAGCCTGCTTCTCCCTCTCTCACTCCCCCTGCTTGTGTTCCCTCTCTGGTGTTTCTCTCTGTCAAATAAATAAAATCTTTAAAAAAATAAAATAAAATAAAACGTGAGCATGCTAAATCATTAGTGTATAAAAAAGACAATACATTATGAACAAATTGGATTCATCCTGGAATTGCAGGGTTGGTGTAACATTAGAAAATTTACCATGTTAATAGATTAATGCTGAGAGAGCATATCACATGCAGAGAAAGTGTGTTAAAATGTTTAATGTTATGTAAAAAGCTGTTCAAGAAATTGAAATAGAAGGGGACTTTCTTAATATAGTAAAGAATATTTACAAATAACTTACAACAAACATTACTATTAATGGTGAAATATTGAAGTGTTGTTTTTTTTCCTAGATTTTATTCATTTATTTGGGGGGCTGCAGGGAGAGGGACAAGTGGACTTGGCTCTGAGCACAGAGCCCAAATTGGGGCTTGATCTCATGACCCTGAGATCATGACCTGGGCCAAAATCAAGAGTCGGAGACCATGAGCTATCCAGGTACCTCAGGATCCATTATTTTATGCAGTATTGTTTTCCATAGTTGGTGTTTTATATCCTGTTTTTTTTCATATAGCATTATATCATGAGCATTTTTTGACACTCATTTATTTACAAAGCCTTTGGAAACACAGTTGTTACTACCTACAACTACCTACCACTAACCCAAGAGTTGGATGTTTAGAGTTCTGATTTTTTTGTGTTATAAAAAATGATGACAAATTTTGGCTCTTTGTACAAAGTAGTAATGTTGATAAACATGGCGAGTTTGACTTAAATAGAAGAGAACAGTACAGATAAACAATATTAGGAATGGAAAAGTGAACATTTCTACATTATGTATACATTTTGGCCTGTATCTTTAGCTACTTTTTTTCTGGTATATTTCTAGAAGACGGATTGCTGAACCAGAGGATAGGGACTCTGTCAGGTGCTGGATATATATTATCTATTAAACCCGTCTTTTCAAACGAAGTATCCATGTTTGTTTGGAGGGTGGACTGTATCTTATACTCCACTAGCTCAGAGCATATTCAGCTCCTGATTGCTGTAAAGAAATAAAACACACCAGGAACTTAGAGTTTAGTGGTTGTGCCCTGCGTGCCTTAAAACAAATGAAAAAAGTATCCTTTTATTTATTTATTTATTTGAAAAAAGTATCCTTTTATTTCTTTCCCTTTGTGGACATAGCTGGGAGGGGGCTCGCTATGGAATTAGGCTGTTTGTGGAGCCCTTTAACAGCTAGTTTGTCAGTGCTTGGAAACCTCTGGGAAGGTGGGGAGGAAGCTTGTGACGAGGGGTGCGGGGATGGATACAGGACAGGGACCTGCCAACTGAGAACTGGAGTGGGGCCCCTCCGACCAGGACCCCGACGCCTCACCCAGGCAGGGTTCTTTTTTCTTTCTTTCTTTCTTTCTTTCTTTCTTTCTTTCTTTCTTTCTTTCTTTCTTTCTTTCTTTCTTTCTTTCTTTCTTTCTTTCTAAGATTTTATTTATTTATTTGACAGACAGCGAGAGAGGGAACACAAGAAGGAGAGAGGAAGGAGAGGGAGAAGCAGGCTTCCTGCCAAGCAGGGAACCCGATGCAGGGCTGGATCCCAGGACTCCGGGATCATGAGCTGAGTCACCCAGGCACCCCTGAAATTTAGCTTTTAACTGGATTCGGTTTGAATTCTCTACTTCTAGGGATACCTGGGTACAGAAATCCCCAAATTTGTTGTTAAAAGCCATGAGATGCAGGATGCAGTTTTGGGAACTTTCCCTCTATGCCTTCCTGTTTTTTGTTTTGTTTTGTTTTTTAAGACTTACTTATTTTAGAGGGGGAAGGGCAGAGGAAGGGAGAGAATCTCTCCAAGCGGACTCCGTGTTGAGCTCAGAGCCCCAGGTGGGGCTCAATATCAGGACTATGAGAACATGACCTGAGCCGAAATCAAGAGTCAGACACTTAACCGACTGAGCCACTGAGGCGCCCCATGCGTTCCTGTTTCTAAGCACTTATTATTTTATGAGAATTACCGTCAGAGCCCATTAATTATGTCTTTTATCTCCCAGCAAGACTTAAAGAAAGGGAAATCAGTACTTCTCCATTGTAAGTTAAATGCTGTACTGCTAATGGGAAATAGCTGTGCTTTCTCAGGGCTATTTTAATTCATAATTAAAGACGAAGGGATAGGGATATTGGGGAGGGGTTGCCCATACTCCTTATTAATAGAGTGTGGAATATTAAAGGTCAGAAGCTCTGAGAGAGCATCTCATTTGCCATCACCCCTTTTTTGTCACACAGATGAGGCAGCTGAAATACAGGGGAGTGAAGAGATTTACCTGACACTTTAGTTAGAGGTAGGACTGGTTTACACCTCCAGCCTCTTAACTTCCAGTCAGGCATTTTTCCATTGCCCTTTGAGACCTTACTAACTGTGAACTAGTTATTCCTTTTCCAATAGCAGGGTGAGTTTATACATTATGTTTTAATTTCTGGCTCGAGCCTTCTTCCCCTAGCCATTTGGAGAATACACGGATCTTGCAGACAGTTTTTGCCATGCTGGCTGGCCAGTAAAGCTGGCCTTGGTGTCTCTGAACTTGGCCCAGGTAGCTCACTCTTCACTGCAAAGAAACCTCCCACCCTTTGGTAATCAAGGGACTGATACTTTACTCGGATCCCTTGCAATCTGTCTACTTCAAAGGCTCCTGGCTGGAGGAACAGGGTATACAGGTTTTTGAAGTAACATTTCATTTAAGCCTCTCCTCCTGCCTCCTTTCCTTCACTGATTGGCCGCTTGTGGAGTTGAATTGAAGGGTTGAGGTGGGAAGAGTGAGTCTTGCCTATCAGGAATAACACAGCTCTAGGCTCCTTCCATAGGGAAGCAGAGTGTCAAGGAAGGAACGCTGCTGGACAGGGTATAGCCTTGGTCTGGACACAGTGGATTTGGAGTCCGAAGACATGGATTTTTGTAACTTGTTGTTTCCTATTAACCTCTTTGAACTCATGCTTAACAATCAATGACTCATAGGGCTATTGTGCCAGTTTTTAAATTTTATTTGGTTATTATTTTTTAAATGTTTTATTTATTTTAGGGAGAGAGTGTGTGTGCCCTACGGGTGGGTGGGTGGGGTTGGAGCGGGAGGGAGAGGTAGAGAGAATGTTAAGTGAATTCTGCACTGAGTGCAGACAGAGCCTGCCGTAGTGCTCCATTTCAGGACCCTGAGATCATGATCCAAGCTGAAACCAGGAGTTGGAGGATTAACTGACTGAGCCCCCCAAGCCCCCCAATAAGTGTCAGTTTTTTTTTTAAAGATTTTATTTATTTGATAGAAATAGCCAGAGGGGGAACACAAGCAGGGGGAGCAAGAGAGGGAGACACAAGATGTAAATGGAAATATTGTATAAACCATAAAGTGATTTGCAAAAAAGTATTAAGAGAAAATGGGAGGACTGAGGGTGGGAGTGGCAGTTTTTATGGAAGAGGGGTGCTAAGGAGAATGGGCTGTGGTAGCAGTTGCAGTAGGTGAAGAGGTGGAGGTAGTGGTCAGCATATAGTAGACAAATCCTCTCAAGGGAGGAAAAAACAACATGGATGGATCTAGAGAGTGAATGCTAAGCAATATAAGTCAGTCAGAGAAAGACAAATACTATATGATTTTACTCACATGTGGAATTTAAGAAACAAAAGATCAAAGAATAAAAGAGACAAACAACCCCCCCCCCACTCTTAACGGTATAGAACAAATGGGGTTATCAGAGGGGAGGTGGGGGGATGGGGAAATAGGTGATGGGGATTAAGAGTGAGTGCACCTGTGATGAGCATTAAGCAATATATGGAACTGCTGAGTCACCATACTATACAAGCATAACTAATTTAACACTGCATGTTAACTCTACTGGAATTAAAAAGATTTGAAAATTATGTGTTTTTTGGTGTGTGTGTATAGATACATATATATACATAAATATATGATATACATATTACATATTATATACATTTATATACATAAATTATAATATCATTTATATATATAGAATGCTCCCTTCATCCTGCAAAGTTCTTTCAAAGATTTTCCTATTGCTTTTGATTCCTTTGGCACGGTGTTTGAATTGATTTATATATATGAACTTGAATAGTTGTCTTTTTTTTAAAAGATTTTATTTATTTATTTGACAGAAACACAGAGAGGGAACACAAGCAGAGGAAGTGAGAGAGGTAGATGCTTAAGACAACTGAGCCACTCAGGTGCCCCAGTTGTCTTTTTTTTTTTTTTTAAGATTTTATATATTTATTAGAAAGAGAGCACAAGCAGGGAGAGTGACAGGCAGAGGGAGGGGCTCCCCACTGAGCAGAGAGCCTGATATGGGACTCGATCCCAGGACCCTGGAATCATGACTTGAGCTGAAGGCAGGCACCCAACTGACTGAGCCACTGAGGTGCCCCGAATAGTTATCCTTTGCTAAGCCATTTAACTGATTTGAATAGATTTGTAGTGTTCATAAAATTTACATTAAAGCAGTGATATAGATTTGCCTCATTTAAAAACCACTAAGGGAATTCTAAAGCTAAAGAGAAAGAAGTTTCAGGTTTTGCTTTGCTTTCTACACCTTCAAGGGGTGTGAGGGAAGACTTTGCTACCAGAACAACGGACTTGAATGCAGTAGATCTTTAAGGAAATCTCCAGAAAATACAGAATTATGTACTGAAACTCAGGACTAGTTAAAAACACTTGCCCCCAGTCCCCTCTGAGTCGTTGTTAGAGATGAAGCTAGAACAGTGTTCGTGACTGCCAAGTGGCTTCTCTTCTATTTTGCTTTGCTGACGCATCTCCCCAGTCAAGACTCTGGTTGCAGGTGATAGAAAGCTCGACGTGATGTGGCTTAAACAACACTAAATAAAAAATGTACTGTCTCATTAAACTAAAAGGGCAGGGATAGATGTAGCTTCAGGTGTGACTTGAATGATATCAAGATGACCTCCTTTCTTTCCATTCCTTTGGGTTGGATCTAGTCTCACACAGATCCTGCCCTTGTAGTGACAACATGGGTCAGGAACTTCAGGTTTTGAGGCCTCACAACTTCAAACCAGCAGAAAACTGTTTTTCCCGAAGTTCCAACAGAAACCTAGGCCTGGCGCGCAGGGGTCTGAAAAGGCGCACACAGGCGTGCTATGGCCTGGAGGATGCTGTTCTCTAATTTGGCGGGTCTGAGCCACATGCTCACCTGAGTCGGGCTGAGCCTGACACCAGCCTCACCTGGGCACATGAAGGAGTTTCCCGGAGGAAAGCCAGAAGAAGGCCGGTGGGGACAATAGCCCATGGATGCCTGCCACTGTGCACCTTTTTCTTAGGGGATTTTGGGAAGCAGTTGTTTGTAGGAAGGATTTCTTTTTCTTCTGTAAGTGCTGAAAATATTTCTAAACATCTTTGCTTGTTACTGAAAATATTTCCTGCTTTTCTTAAAGATGTCATCCTAGAATTTGTTTTCATAAGTACCCACAGCTGTAGCCTTCTGAGTGTCCTATAGTTTGACATTGGCAGTTTAGTCACGAACCTACAGACAAAATGGCAAAAAGAAACAAATGTGGAATGATTATAAAAGTGACTCATCATAAAACAAACTTAGGTGAGGCGCCTGGGTGGCTCAGTCCTTAAGCGACTGCCTTTGGTTCAGGTCATGATCCCAGAGTCACCGGATGGAGCCCCACATCAGGCTCCCTGCTCAGCAGGAAGCCTGCTTCTCCTTCCCTCACTCCCCCTGCTTGTGTTCCCTCTTTCGCTGTGTTTCTCTCTGTCAAATAAATAAATAAAATCTTAAACTTGTGAGCATGTAAACTTCATGGATATTTATAGTTCATGTGGCAGGTGACCCCCCCCTGCGTCCTTACATGGCATTTTTCACTTCTTATGCCTGCCTTATTTCTTACGAAGTTTTTTTTTAAGGATTTTATTATTTATTTATTTATCTATCTATCTATCTATCTATCTATTTATTTATTTATTTATTTGACAGAGAGAGTGAGCACAAGCAGAAGGAGGGGCAGAGGGAGAAGCAGACTCCCCGTTGAGTAGGGAGCCCGATGCCAGGCTTGATCCCAGAAGCCTGGGATCATGACCTGAGCTGAAGGCAGACACTTAACTGACTGAGCCACCTAGGCACTCCTCTTACTGAATTTTTGGAGTATGGAGTCTTTGAGTAGAATTGATTACAATTTCTTTTTCAAATTAATTTATAGAATCGCAATATATTAGTCAACAAATAAAAAAGTAGATTGCAAAATAGTAGGACTTGATTTGTGTTTTTTTAATTTTAATTTTTTTTACTTTTTTAAAAAATATTTATTTATTTGACAGAGAGATCACAAGTAGGCAGAGAGGCAGGCAGAGAGAGAGGAGGAAACAGGCTTCTTGCCAAGCAGAGAGCCCGACATGGGGCTCCATCCCAGGACCCTGAGATCATGACCTGAACCGAAGGCAGAGGCTTAACCCACTGAGCCACCCAGGTGCCTCCTCCCCACTTTTTTTTTTTTTAATATTTTATTTATCTGAGAGAGAGAGTGTGTGCACCATGAGAAGGGAGAAGGTCAGAGGGAAAAGCAAACTCCCCATTGAGCTGGGAGCCTGATATGGGACTTGATCCTGCGACTCTGGGATCATGACCTAAGCTGAAGGCAGTTATTTAATCAACTGAGCCACCCAGGTACCCCTGATTTGTGTTTAAAAAAAAGAAAATAGGCCACAGTGTCCATGACAGTTGTCTTTGGGTTGTAAGTAACATCACAATGTATGCTTTGTGAGCTTTTCTGTGTATTTCAAGCTCTGAAAATGAATTAGAAAAAGTTGTTAAAGGTAAATCCATTTATATAGTATTTCCTGTAACTTTACCATCCACTAAAAAAAAAATTCTTATTAATCTTGTTCTGGAGGCAGAATCTGAAGTGGCTTTAACCCACTGAGCCACCCAGTCGCCCCCTGAAGCTAGTTTTAATAGCAATCAGTTTCTTTCCTATATAATATTTCTTAGTTACTGTAAGTTACTTTGTGAGTCATTGCAAGGATTGGGTATCTACATGTTCTATAAAGAGTTCTAAATGTCACATGTATATTCCATGGACCTCTTAGGAGGTGGAGTGAGCATTTTTTTAAGTCCCAAAGGAAAGTTGAATCAATTTTTAGACATCTCTGCTTGAATATTGACCGAACAACTTCAAATTGAATACATGGTGCAATGGAAACACATGCCTAATGTAATCTAAATTGATACCTGTTGAAAAATCAATGAAATATATTTTAGTAGATATTTTCACATACTGTGTTCACACAAATGAGACCATGAAATACTAAGGGAATCCTTGCTTTGAGACTCCTGAGGCTGGGTTTCCTGTCAGCTTTATTTAACAGCTATTCTCTCTTGCACGTGCTTGTTGGGTCAGATTTTTTTTTCTGGCTTCATCATGAGAGGTTTAGCTTAGCTGATTTCTAAGGTTCCTTTTGGTTACTCCTCTTTAGTGAGCGGTGGGTCCTTGGATCATGTAAATCTGGTGGAAACCAAGATTGGTTTTTTTCCCACCACTCTCTCTGCCCCAGCCCTTCTAATTACTTTAATGTCCATCTCCCTCATCTCTAAATTTTGAAGTCATTTGCTCTGATTATAGAGGTGAGAGACAGCCTTTCTTCCTTCGATTTCCACCAGGCAGGAATCCAGGCTATGGGACATTTAAGGAAGGCATCAGTGATGTTTTCTAAGGGCTTGAGTGTGTGCTCGGACTGGGTCTGGCACTCAGAGGCAGCTACAGCCTTCCCCTAACCTTCAGGAGCAAGCAGATGTCAGGAGAGGTAAGACGTGTGAGCAATTAAAGAGGCGAAAAGTCTGGAAGCCATAGGATTTAATTAATTATACCTTTGTGCTCTAGCTCAACAGCTGACATGCCTCCTCTACCTAAAAACACCCATTCCTGGGATGCCTGGGTGGCTCAGTTGATTAAGCATCTGCCTTTAACTCAGATCATGATCCCAGTGTCCTGGATCGAGTTCCACATTGGGCTCCCTGCTCAGAGGGGAGTCTGCTTCTCCCTCTGCCTGCTGCTCCCCCTGCTTGTGTGCTCTCTGTCTCTCTGACAAATACATAAATAACATCTTAAAAAGAAAACATTACAATAACAAAACACCCACCCAGAAGAGTTTCTTCAAGGAGTAGAGATAATATACCTGAAGAATGGTTTTCACCTTTGGTTTTAATTAGGAATCACCCTGTGGAGCTTTAAAACTTACTGATGCCCAAGTCCCACCCCCAGAGATTCTGATGTAATTGGTCTGGGGTGTGGCCTGGCGGCTGGGATTCTATGGCTTCCCAAGTGATTGATTTAATGTGTAGTCAAGGTTGAGACACCATGATGTAAAGCCTTATAGTCTCTGATATGTAGTAGATACTCAATAATTGGTATGTAGGATTATGGTAGTTCAGTGCATGAGAGAGTTTTACATGAATCAGAGGGAGAGATTCTGGGGGCATTTCAGGAAGGTAGTAGCATTTCCTTTTTCTTTTTTTTTTTTAAAGATTTTATTTTTTTTAAGTAATCCCTTCATCCAACGTGGGGCTTGAGTTTATGCCCTGAAATCAAGAGTTGTATGTTCTACTAACTGAATTAGCAAGGCACCCCAGGAAATCAGTGGCATTTTAACCAGTCCTTAAAGAAAAGGGCAATGATGACAGTGTGAGCAAAAAATCTGGAAGTTGGAAAGGTGGGTCCATAGAAGACCAGTGCCAAGTAGCTTAGTATTACATACATCCATGTGAATTTGTGTTTCTATCTGCAAAAAGTTGAAGGTCTTAGTCCTCACTGAATATATCCAGGGATGTTACCTATATTCATTATTGCTGTGTAACACATTACCCTGAATCTTAGTGTCTAAGGCAATAGTAATTATTATCTTTCATTATTTCTACGTATCAGAAATATAGATGGAGTACAGAGGGGATGGCTTGTCTTTGTCCCTCTGTATCTGGAGCTTCGTCTAGAAGACTTGAAGGCTGGAGTTAGAATGATTTATAGATTCATTTACTCACACGTCTATGGTTGATGTTGGCTGTTGGCTCATGTCTGGGCTTCCTTACATCGTGGTAGCTGGGTTCTCAGGGTAAGCCTCCTGAGAAAGATAGGGAACCAGGCAGAAGATGTATCCTTTTCAGGATCTAGTTTTGGAAGACTCAGAATCAATTACAACTGATTTCGTTAGAAATGAGTCACTGAGTCCAGCCTATATGCAAAAGCAGGGGAGTTAGATTTTACCATTTGAAGGGAGGGAGGAATGTACAAGAATTTATAGGACATATTTAAAAACCACTGTATTGGGGCATGTGGGTGGCTTAGTTAGTTAAGAGTCCCATTCTGATTTTGACTCAGGTCATGATTTCAGGGTCATGGGATTGAGCCCCACAGTTGGCTCTGTGCTCAAAGAGGAATCTCCTGGGGATTCTCTCTCTTCCTCTCCCTCTGCCCCTCCCCCCACTAATGTGCGTGCACTCTCTCTGATCTCTCTCTCTCTCTAAAATAAATAAATCTTTAAAAAAGAAAAAGATCCCACCATATTGTATCACATTCTAGTGTCTTCTAGCCTGTCATGGCTAGAATCTTGGGTTTGGAATCCGAAGATACAATTTCAAATCCCATTGCTACACCCTCCTAGCAGAGTGGGTGAATCACTTTTGTTAATATCCTCTCCTTTCCTTCTTTCATCTGGTTAAGAGGAAGTCAAGTAAGAGGTATGTTCATGTGTTTTGCTAAGTATATACAAATGCACATTATTCTTTCATCTTTTTTTTTTTTAAGATTTTATTTATTTATTTGACAGAGAGAGCACAAGCAGGCAGAGAGGCAGGCGAGAGAGAGGAGGAAGCAGACTCCCTGCTGAGCAGAGAGCCTGATGCGGGCCTTGATCCCAGGACCCTGAGATCATGACCTGAGTCGAAGGCAGAGGCTTTAACCCACTCAGCCACCCAGGTGCTCTATTCTTTCATCTTCTGATTCCACTAACCTTCCCTGGATTGAGAATGAACAGAGAGTGGAAAGAAAGAATTACACAAGAAACCATAGTATCAAGTGAGTAAGGAAAAATGAGCATAAATACAGACAGGGTTCTCTTTAATTCCATGTAGTTCAAAATATTTCCAATGTGAATAATTAGGACACCTAGATGGCTCAGTCAGTTGAGTGTGTCTGCTGCAGCTCAGGTCATGATCCTGGGGTCCTGGGATCAAGTTCTGCATGGGGCTCCCTGCTGTTTGGGGAGTCTGCTTTTCCCTCTGCCTCTGCCCTGCCCCCAGCTCACACTCACTCTCTCTCACTCTCCCTCAAAGTCTTTTTTTTTTTTTAAAGATTTTATTTATTTATTTGACAGAGAGATACAGAGGGAGCACAAGTAGATAGAACAGCAAGCAGAGGGAGAGAGAGAAGCAGGTTCTCCCTGAGCTGGGAGCCCGACACAAGGCTCGATCCCAGGATCCTGAGATTGTGACCTGAGCCAAAGGAAGCAGTGTAACTGACTGAGCCACCCAGGTGCCCCATCAAATAAATAGTCTTAAAAAATATATATGAATAGTCAATATGCTTTTATAGAAAATAGGTACTATTGATAATACTGAAATTATTTCCAATTCTTTCAAAAAGGTTATTATTAAAAATATAGATGTTTTTGGGGTGCCTGGGTGGCTCAGTCAGTTGAATATTTGACTCTTGACTTCGACTCAGGTTATAATATCAGTGCCCTGGGATTGAGCCCCACATCAGGCTCTGTGCTCGGTGGGGGTTTGCTTGAGGTTTCTCTGTCTCCCTCTGCCCCTACCCCTGATTGAGCATGTGCACACACACTCTCTTTCAAATAAATATATAGATGTCTCTAAAATTGCATGCATGTATATGTATCTTATTTTATTTTTAAAGATTTTATTATTTATTTGAGAGAGAAACACAGCCAGAGAGGGAACACAAGCAGGAGGAGTGAGAGAGGGAGAAGCAGGCTTCCCGCCAAGCAGGGAGCCCAATAAGAGGCTTGATCCTGGGACTCTGGGACCCTGACCCCAGCTGAAGGCAGACACCCAACAACTGAGCCACCCAGGCACCCCTGTATATGTATTTTATTTATTTATTTGTTTGTTTGTTTGTTTATTTATTTATTTATTGTATATGTATTTTATACACACACACACACACACGTACACACACACACACACACACACACACGTAAATCCATAGAAAAAGAACTGGAATGATACCCACCAAAAATGGGGTCATTCTAAGAGCAGGACATGGAATGAAGGAGTAAGGGTCTTTAAATTTTTTTTTAGAAGATTTTATTTATTTATTTGACAGAGAGAAACACAGCCAGAGAGAAAACACAAGCAGGGGGAGTGAGAGAGAGAGAAGCAGGCTTCCTGCCGAGAAGGGTGCCCGATGTGGGGCTGGATCCTGGGACTCCAGGATCATGATCTGAGCCAAAGGCAGATGCTTAACTACTTGAGCTACCCTGGTGCCCCAGGGTCTTTAAATTTTTAAGTATTTTTGATGAATTTCAGTGTTGACTTTAAAAAATTAATGAGCATATATAACTACATTACTTATCTAACTAAAGATACTTTTTTAAAGGAGAGCTGTTTGGAATATTCAGTATTGGGTTGGGGGGGGATGTTATCTCCAATAATCAGCTGTTACCTGTCATCTTTTACAATTGGATCTATAGGTAATTTTTACTTAGATTTGTGGAGTTCTTTTATTTATTTATTTATTTATTTTAAGGATTTTATTCATTTGACAGAGAGAACAAGCACAAGCAGGGTGAGCAGCAGAGGGAGAAGGAGATGTCCCAGGACTCTGGGATCATGACCTGAGCCAAAGGCAGATGCTTAACCAACTGAGCCACCCAGGTGCCCCAACTCATCTTAGCCTGAGGAAGTAGGCGAGACAGCCAGACTTAGCCAGGTGGAAATGAGGCAAGGAGAATCAGGAGTTGAGGCACTAAGCCAGAAAAAAATTAGATAGGTTGAAGTCAGGTAAGGTTGCTGCTGAAGAGGGTTAAGAAGGAGCCCATGAGTTAAGGAGAAGCTCTGGCAAAAGCTTTCGGAGCCTTCACCAATTGTTCCATTGATGAATAGACAAAGCTCTGATAATTTATTTTTTTCACAAGTGTCTGACTTCATCCTGGAGTATCTTTACAAAAGTCTACATTGTTCTAATAGGACAGATAACAAATCGTTTCCCACCTGTGGGTTTTCCTTCTTGCCTGCCCCGCTTGGTGTTGCCTGGTTTTATTCTGTGACTAGGAAAGGAGCTAGAATTCTGAAAAGTTGCTTTAGCCAAATCCTGTGAACAACGGCGACCTTGTTCAGGGTTATGCACTTCAGATTTGGGGGAGTTTAACTCACCAGCTCAGATCTCTGCTTTTCAAGCCCTTGTTTTAGTTAGCATTGTGTTTCTCTGTGCAGCAGCAATCCTGATGGAGGGGTAGGCAGCGCTTCTTACCCACCTGGCTTGAGACCTGTGCCCAGTTCTCCTTACACCAGTTAGTGCAGCGTGGGCTGAGCCAGGCCTTCATGGTCCTGAATGGACCACCAGTCAGTTCAAAAGAGGGAGACAAGCTTTCTTACTGTGTTTGGCTTATCCGTAGCTACATGGACACTGTGGTAATTTCTAAGATGTCTATGGATTGATTGTATAGTCTATCAGAGGGGTACCTAGCCAAAATTCAGGAACTGGGAATGATGGTCCCTTCTCTCCTATAGGTGAAACTTCCTGAGAAGTTACTGGCTTTGGCTGATTAGGGTCCTGGCCAAATATGGGTGAGGCCTGGAGCACTTCAGCCAGTCCTGAAATTTGTTCTCTGGTGGTAGATTTATTCCCCCTGGAGACAGCAATAACTGAGTCCCGAAAGGTGCTATTTGAAAAAGCCATTGTCTGTGCTGTGTTAAGTGATGTCCTACGCTCTGGGAAGACTTGTGGGAAACTTCTCAGGACTTAGGGGATCCCAGTTCCATGCTTGGAGAAATTGTATGCGGTATGTGTTACCTCATCAAGCCAGTAACCGATGCATTATGTTCCCAGGGTAAGCGTGTGGCCACCATTTTCTTCATTTTTGTCTCACTCTGTTTCCCTCGACAGGGCAAG
>PITA01030076.1:0-17057 GCA_004023965.1 Spilogale gracilis | reverse complement strand
AGGCGACGGCCCCGGGGCCCCCACGACCGCTTCCCCCGCGGAGCCCACCGGCAGGTGCAGTCGGCGTCCCGCGCTGCTTGTGAGGACGCGTCCCGGGAGCAGGCACCCTGCCGCTGCGGACACTCGGGCTCCCGCAGGGAGGCCTGTCCCGGACCGGGCCTGCTCCGCCGCCGCGCAAGGGCCAGGACTGGGCGCTGCCCCTTTGCAGCCCCGTGATCCCGAGGAAGCTGTTCAAGGCCCGGCTTTGTGGAGGGGTTTTCGCATCTGAAAAGCGTCAGTCAGTTTGCCAGGAACAGTGAGAACCCAGAACACGCTGCGTGGTGCGGCAGGGAAGAGCCACGGAAGCAGCCGGGCCAAGGTTTCCTGAGGCCTCGCGGTTGTGCTTGTTGACTTTATTAAACAACAACAACAACAACAACAACAACAACAACAACAACAACAGTTCTATACACACAATGGGATATTCAGCCCTAAAAGGGAAGGAGAGCCTGTCACAGGCTACAGCATGGATGAAACTTGAGGACGTTATGCCAAGTGAATAAGGCAGTCACAGAAGGATAAATGCTGGATGATTCCACTGATTTCGCCTGCATAGTATAGACCTCATGGAGACAGAGGCAGCATGACAAGGAGTCGGAGAAGATGACAAAGTCCTGGAGACGGATGGCACTGATGGCGGCACAGCAGCTTGAATGTGACTTGAAAATGGTTGAGATGAGGCGCCTGGGGGGCTGAAAGGGTAAGGACCTCGGCCTTCGGCTCAGGTCATGATCTCAGGGTCCTGGGATCCAGGCCCGCATCGGGCTCTCTGCTCCCCCGGAAGCTTGCTTCCTCCTCTCTCTCTGCCTGCCTCTCTGCCTACTTCTGAGCTCTCTCTCTGTCAAATAAATAAAATCTTTGTTAAGATGGTAAATTTTGTTTTTTGTATTTTGCTATAATTAAAACTTTATATATACATATTCTTTCAAAAACTAAAAAGCACTTGAGCTTGAAGTAAGATATACACGTAGAGCACAAAGCAGCCAAGCATACAGTGGGGCCCACGCCCGTGAGCACACTTAGGGAACACACCCCGAGCAAGAAACAGATGGTTCTTCATTCCAGAAGTCTCCCTTTCTTCTTTTCTACATCATCACTGCCCGCCCTTTTCCTGTCATCATTATTCACTCTGCAGCTCTTCCTCAGGGAAGGGGGGAGGCCACGCAGGGAGGGAAGGAAGCGGGTCGCTGCGGTGTGACTAGTGCAGCGTGTTCAGCTGGCTGCGCTGCGGGTCCTGAGAAGAAGTCAGCTCGCCGCGTTCCAAACCTGCCCCCAGAGCCCTCCCATGGTCCCAGATTCAGAATCTTCTTTGAGCCATTTTATGAGTTTTCATTACCTTTTCGGTGGGAAAAACAAGAGGTTATAGTTTTTAAAACGACATAGAGTTTTTATCAGGTAAGTTGTCAATAAATATGTGCCGAATACGGAATGAGCACGAATGCCCCCTTTCTGCACTGCCCGCAGCCGGACATCCAAACCTGCAGCTTCTTCGTTTTTTGTTTTTGTTTTGTTTGGGTTTTTTTTAAGATTTTATTTATTTGACAGAGAGAAACACAGCCAGAGAGGGAACACAAGCAGGGGGACTGAGAGAGGGAGAAGCAGGCTTCCCGCCGAGCAGGGAGCCCGATGTGGGGCTCGATCCCAGGTCTCCAGGATCATGACCTGAGCCAAAGGCAGACACTTAACGACTGAGCCCCCCAGGCGCCCCAAAACTTGCAACTTCTGCAAGATCCTCTCTTAGGTTCTAATAGGTCTAATCAGCCCCTCAACAAACAGGCTATAGACCCCTTTCCCAGAAAAGCTGATGCTTACTCATCTCTCGGTGTGCAGCGTTAACGTGCGTGATGTCGCCAGTAGAAACCCGGACGTGTTCTGTTTCTCCACCGACTGCGGGGCTTTTTGTTCATAATAGGGGCAGGGCGCCCTTCGTTGCCCTCCCCGGTTAAGCAGCCCGAAGAGCTTCCTCTGGGCTGGAGTTTCCAAATACGGAACTAGACACTGTTTTTGTAGAATATAAGAGATGCCCTTCATTCTGGTTTCCGCTGAAAGTGTAAAACAAAATAAATGAGAGAAAAATCATCCTCAAAAGGCAGTCTTGTCTTGAATGAGCTCAGAAGAAGTATATATATTTTTATAGTAAACCTTCAGGAAACTCGTCCTCCCTGCCACAGCTCCTGCGGACCAGAGGAGGCAGGCAGCCAGGACAAGTGTGGACAGGGAAAAAATGCCACTGAAGAGGGCAGAGTGAGGGCACAGCTCCCAAGTCCCAGGGCCCCCAGCCTTGAACTTCATCACCCCTAGCTTACCATGTCTGCCCTGGGACAAATGGGATGCTGATGATCTAAAGACATGCAGCGGGGTCCCCGCACAGAATGAAAGACGGTCTTAAAAACAGCCCTGAGTTAGGAATTTTATGTCCAAGATCCTCAAAAGACATTGAGAAAGCACATTATCCCCACCTGCATTTTAGCATTTATCTAAATGTGTGTGCACGTGTGTGCCTCAGTGTGTGAGTGTCTGTGCACGTGTGGACCCTGTTCTCCTTGCACTTTCACATTTCTTCTTACAATATTTAGGGCCGGAGCCACACAAAACAAGAGGCAGATGCAAAACCAAGTTTCTTTGCGCACGATTTGCAGCAGCAGGAGCTCTGGCGCAGATGCCAGCGGCGGGCAACACGGGCCGAGCTTCTGTTCTCTTGCTCGAAGGTACATGAAAACCCCTTCCCTCCGCGGAGCATCCCTCAGCTGGTGCGGAGACTAGTCTATGGCTCCATGAACCAGGGAAGGCGGTGGGGTCTAGAAAGGAAGAATTTTTTTTCTTCTCTTCAGAAAAACCCAGCACTGGGGCTTCTGGGGGGCTCAATCGGTTAAGTGTCTGCCTTTGCTCAAGTCATGATCCCAGAGTCCTGGGACCAAGCCCTGTGCCAGGCTCCCTGCTCAGAGGGGGGTCTGCTTCTCCCTCTCTCTCTGCTCCTCCCCCTGCTTGTGCTCACTCTCTCAAATAAATGAGTAAAATAGCTAAAAAGAAAAGAAAAACCGGTACTAATATCAGAGAGCCAAGCACAAGTATGAAGGTTTTTCTTTGAGAGCCTCCCTGTTATCACAGTGATGACGTCATCAGGAGGCAACCTCCTTCACCCCCAAACTCCCACGCCCACTTTCACAGTCTCTGTAACGGAACCCTGAGGGCCCGCAGCCACGGATTCACGACGAGGTAGTGAGGATTTCCAGCGCTGCACGAACTAGAGGAAGAGTACAATCTTTTTAAAAATAAATAAAGTTCAAATTCAAAATTTTGTTTTCCTTTAATCTTTATGTTCATTGTACAAATCTTGTTATACCATCTATAGATCTATAAACTTTAACTAAGAATAATCATAATCATCTTAGGTGAACCAGTTAATTAGTCGAACCAAGTAAACTCTCAACAATCAGTTCATTTATCTTCTCAACATTTATCTCTGCATTTATAAATTTAATGTACTTGTTTTATTCATTTATTTAAAGATTTTATTTATTTATTTGACAGCGAGAAACACAGCCAGAGAAGGAACACAAGCAGGGGGAGTGAGAGAGGGAGAAGTAGACTTCCCGCCGAGCAGGGAGCCCGATGTGGGACTCGATCCCGGGTCTCCGGGATCATGACCCGAGCCGAAGGCAGTCACTCAAGCAACTGAGCCCCCCAGGCGTCCCTTGTCAGCCGTTCCTTACAGACCCTGCGAAGGTGAATTCCTGACACTTGAAACCAAGCACAGGGTTGCTCTACCGAGTCCGAAGCTCTAACCTCCTTATCTATCATTTCCCACGTCTCTTAAGAAGTAAAGTAACCAAAGACCCCAAGAACACAAAAATATGAACATTTGTGGGCGCCTGGGTGGCTCAGTGGGTTAAAGCCTCTGCCTTCGGCTCAGGTCATGATCTCAGGGTCCTGGGATTGAGGCCCACATCCGGCTCTCTGCTCAGCGGGGAGCCTGCTTCCTCCTCTCTCTCTGCCTCTCTGCCTACTTGTGATCTCTCTGTGTCAAATAAACAAATAAAATCTTAAAAAAAAAAACTATAAATGTTTGAAAATAATTTCAGTTATTTTAAAACTTTGCTTCCCTGTTTTCGAAAACGACTATCCATTGACTTGAACAAAACAGTTTAAAATGCAGTTGTCATCTATTCCGAGCCTGCGAGGCTGGGCAGTTGGATAATAAACGGTGGCCTCAGTTCGGGCCGTGTGATTGGAGGGCATTCAGCACACAGTACAGCCTCTAATCTCATTTTCACATTTCTCTCTGGTGCATCCGACCTGACCCTGCTTATCGAAGCGCTTTTATTGTGCTGGTTAAAAGGACAAGGGATTGAGCAGAAACAAAGTGACGTCTGAGAATTGTTTCTATGCCATGTGCCCCGTCCAGCTCTACGGCCAAATGAATAGAAACGATCTGGAATCCAGCCAAAGCTACTTGATGGAAAACTCTGACTTCCAAAAAGTATTCCTGGTGCTTTTTAAAAGCATCACAATTTTCCAGGTTGAAAGAGAAGCTTTGTCTCCTCACAATAAAAGCTCAGCTAGTCAGGTAGCCAGCCATGTAATCCACGCTTCTTCAAACTTTCTATAAAGAGCTAAACAGTAGATAGTTTATTTTATTTTTTTAAAGATTTTATTTATTTAGTTGACAGAGAGGGAGAGTACACGTAGGAAGAGAGGCAGGCAGAGAGAGAGGAGGAGGCAGGCTCCCCGCTGAGCAGAGAGCCCGATGTAGGCCTCGATCCCAGGACCCTGAGATCATGACCTGAGCCAAAGGCAGAGGCTTAACCCCCTGAGCCACCCAGGCGCCCATAAACAGTACATATTTTAGATTTTGAGAGCCAGACCATCTCTGATGCAACTAACTGAATTCCACCACTGTTGAGAGAAAGCACCCATAGATGATATAGGGCCCACTGGATGTGTACCGATGCAACTTTACCCAAAAAGTCCTTCCCAGGATTTGGCCTCCAAATACTAGTTTAGAGCCTCATGGTTCTCTCTAAGTTCCCTTCCAACTCTGATATTTTTTGAATCTGTCATTAGGCTTGGACTTCCGGGGCATGTGGTATTTCGGAGTTAGGATGGCCAATATTGGCTGATACTTAGGATGAGGGTGGAGAGAAAGGAAGTTCTGCTCATCTCCAGACACAGATAGATTCAGAATATTGGCCAGTGAAAACCACCAGTTGGGGGAGGCTAAACACAGGGTTCTCTCCCTTTCTCTTTTGGCTCACATGTTAATACTGAATTTTTTAAACTCAACTCCTGTCCCATTTCTTCAATAACGGGGAATCTTCCAGTCCTCAGATGTGTTGACTCTGTTGCTAGACTGCCCTGTGTTGGGAGGCAGCCAGCGGGACCTCGAACTCCTCGGAGGACAGGCACAAGACAAAACTGCGCAGACAGCTGAGAAATGGTGGCTTGCAGTTCAGCCCCACATCTGGGTTCTCCCACAGGGACACGAGTTGGGGTGAGTCACCCTCTGGCAACTGGGCAGCATCGAGTGGGAAACTGAGCTCGTATTTCTCCTCCTCCTTTTCACGAGCAAAATTCTCAGAAGACAGCAATGTTACTTTCTCAAGTTCCTAGTCTTTTAACTCAACATCTGTGCTTCCCCTGGTACTTCTGACGTCCCAGACATCCCCATATTTTCTAAGCCCCACCCCTGCCCCACAGCAATGTGTACACTGACTGTCAAGCTGCTGGCTGTGCCCTATAGTCTCCTCTTTCTATTCTCCTTAAATATAGTCATTCCCCAAATTTCTGCCCTTTGTTCTTTTCCC
Source organism: Spilogale gracilis (assembly GCA_004023965.1). Taxonomy (NCBI): domain Eukaryota; kingdom Metazoa; phylum Chordata; class Mammalia; order Carnivora; family Mephitidae; genus Spilogale; species Spilogale gracilis. Next base: position 11,214 of record PITA01030076.1, on the reverse strand, counting down.
CACGAAGTTTCCCTTTTGAGATCTCACTCATTTCTAGGTCTGTACTTCTTTGTGATCAATCCCAATCTCTTCCCACCTTTCCCTTGAGCTTCAGTATTCCAGATTAATCCCAAATTCAGCATGTCCAAAGCTGGATTTAGGACCCGCCTCAAACTGAGTTCTCCTCCTGTGCATCCTCTCTCAGTCCATGGCATCCCTCCCAAACTCAAACCCTCGGGATAATCATCCCCCTCCCTCTTCCTGAGTGCAAATGGCATCCATCCCTCTGTCCCGGCTCCTCTGCCTGGCAACCCTGCATTTCTATTTCTGCCGCCCACGTCCTGGCCATTTAATCGGCTTCTCTGCCTGCACACGGGCCCCTGGTCAGTCTGTCTTGAGCAAAGCTCCATTTTGAAGTCACTCACCTATTTAAAAACCATCTGTGGCTTCCCATCTAATAAGGATTTGAGATCCCCCATCATCCGACTCCACCCTGTGGTTGGCTTTTCCAGCACTGTTTCTCCACATGAACTTTGCACTTCAGTGAGGCTGGACCACTCATTATGTCTCTGACATCCCTAGTGAGTCCCCTCTTTAGTGATTGCTTTTGTTTATCTCTGATAATAAAATGTCTTCTGTCTTTCCCTATCTATTCCTCAACTGCAACTTAAAATCTGATTCCTCCATATTTCCCCAAATCACTGTAGCCCAAAACAGTTCCTTTATCCTCTATATACCATGACACTAAATTTCTACCCCTTCCTCCATCCCATGTATCTTCTTCTCCTTCTTCTTCTTCTTCTTCTTCTTCTTCTTCTTCTTCTTCTTCTTCTTCTTCTTCTTCTTCTTCTTCTTCTTCTTTTGAGTGAAAGAGAGAGCAGGCAGCAGGAGTGAGGGCAATAGGGAGGGAGAGAGAGAACCCCAAGCAGGATCTATGCCTGGTGCAGAACTCCATGCAGGGCTCCATCTGAGATCATGACCTGAGCCAAAATCAAGAGTTGGACGCTTAACCGACGGTGCCACCCAGGCGCCCCTCATCCCATGTATCTTAATCACATGTGAAATGATACTCTTTCACTAATTCATAAGCATCAAGGTGTTCTGTTTTTGGATAGATGCATAAATAAAAGCCAGTTAACACTGGGGAGTGGGCTCACTACATTATTCTGAATATACTTGAGTGAAGTCAGGGGAGAAGCCCTTCCACGTGGTGAGATAACGGGCGCGTCTGGACCGCAGATAGGGCAATAACTCCGTATGGTGCTTTTTTGGGGAGAAGTCTGATAATATGAATCAAATTTTTTAATACTTTACATAATATTTTGAGTACATATTAATTTTATGATTTTTAGTCATTTTGTTTCATGATCATCATTTTTCTCATCATGGTAAGTGTGTTCTTTAATCCCCACCCCCCGTCTCACCCATCTCCTACCGCTTCCCCTCTGGCGACCATCAGCTTGTTCTCGCTAGTTGGGAGTCTGTTTCTTGGTTTATCTCCTTCTTTCTCTCTCTCTCCTTTGTTCACTTGTTTTGCTTCTTAAATTCCACATATGAGTGAAATCCCGGCATTTGAGAAACATCATCGCAGGACAGGGGGCGCCTCTGCTGCCGATGTTGGGCTTGCTGAGCGGAGAGGCTGGCCCCCCTAAATGCCGGGTCCCACACGGGGCCTTGTCCATTGTCTGCATCCAATTAATATTGATCAAATGAATATGCATAAATGAAAGAGGGATATCGTTTTTACCATTCCTGGAGTTAAGATCCACAAAAGTCGTTTGGGGATTGGGTTTTTTTTTTTTTTTTTGGTGTCTTTTAGCCCATTTCAAAGACAAGCAAAGACATGAATTTCATTAGTAGGTCTTAATAAATATAAAATTAATATTTTTTAAAGATTTTATTTATTTGAGAGAGAGAGTGAGTGAGAGAGAGCATGGGAGGGGAGAAGCTTGGAGGGAGAAGCAGAGTCCCCGCGGAGCTGGGAGCCTGATGCCGGACTCGATCCCGGGACTCCAGGATCATGACCTGAGCTGAAGGCAGTGATTCAACCAACTAAGCTGACCCAGGCACCCCTATAAAATTAATCTCAACAGTAATGAGTAAAACAGAATGGCAGCCTCTTCCCAATGACATTATGCTTAAAAACATTTTTAAGGGTGTCATAGTAAACTAGAGAAATATTTCATATATTCAGAAATCCTCAAAAGAACTATATAAAACACATTTTAATGAAAAGGTGGAATATAAACATAATCTCATTTATCTACAAGCAATATGAACATATGGATAAGGACAAGATGGGGGAAATATTAATATGCTAAGAAGGTGAAATTTCAGATCTATTTGTTGTGTTCAAGTGTTTTCTCCTTATGCTTAAAATCTAATATTCTTTACTGCTCTTACAAAATAATGACCCCCCAAAATCAAAAAATGTAAGCAGAATATTTCACCAAGAAGAATGAGAATTGTACAGAAAATTTGAAAATCCTAACTCCAAAAAGTAATTCGTCATTTTCTACGACTTGTGATACAAAAGCCCTTCAATATGATTTTTGCTTCATCCTAGATGTCCTGCGGCTGGCCAGCACGTGTCTCCATCGGCCTGCATTACACTGTGCCGACCGCGGCTGCTGCTCTTTGTTGTATATTGACTGAGAGCTTGACACATGCCCGTCTCAGACATTTAATTCAATAGGAGAAGCTTCTGGCCAACATCATCAGACTAGGGTGAGAGAAGAAGAAGGAGAATTTAAACAATGACCTCTTATCTCAGAAGGCTTTGAGCTAAACTCACCGGCGCCTTGAGCGTTTCTACAAGCTGCCGTGAGATCTCAGCTACTCAGCAAACCCGTTTCTTCCTTTGGTGATGCTCGCCCACGTCACTAGCTGGCGTGTCCCTCCAGCCCAGCGACCCCGCACACCCCGCCAAAGAGAACGACTCCCTCCCCGCGCGGCCAGTGGCGCCTGATGGGACAAGGCCTTGAGAGCAGGGTGGGAAGCTGCGGAGCGCCCGGCCGCTGGAGAGAGCTCACACTGTTTTCCTCCCAAAGGGACGCGTTCAAGCAGCCCCAGTGGGGCTGAGGCGACAACAGACGACACTCAGACACAGAGACGTTCCTTCAGGTGCCAAAAAAAAAAAAAAAAAAAAAGATGACGCAGTTTTACTCTTGCTTTCCAAAATTCTCTTTTTGAATTTTGTGAGCCTAGTGAACTTCCAATAATACTAATCAATAATAATACTAAGTGCCCTTCGTCAGTAGCAGCGGTGCGCGGGATGCCGCGGCCTGAGGCACGGGGACAGGACGGCAGGGTGCGGGGAGGCCGCTGCGGTGACCCCCGAGGCAGGCCAGGAGGTGTGTTCGCTTCTGGGTGGGTGTCGGGCCCAAAGACCCCAAAGGAAAGACTGCACGAGGCCAAGGAATGGGAAAGGAAGGGTTCGACTTGCAATGGGAACACCGGGGACTTCCCCACAGCAGTGTCTCCTCAAACAGTAAAACCAGGGAAGTTTCAGGCGCCCGGGGGGCTCAGTGGGTTAGAGCCTCTGCCTTCAGCTCAGGTCATGGTCTCAGGGTCCTGGAATCGAGGCCTGAATCCGGCTCTCTGCTCAGCACGGAACCTGCTTCCTCCTCTCTCTGCCTGCCTCTCTGCCTACTTATGATCTGTCTTTCTGTCAAATAAATAAATAAAATATTTAAAAAATAAAAATTTAAAATTTAAAAAAAGCTAGGGAAGCCTTAAGCTAGGGGTGCGTACGCATCCGTGAGGGTGGAGCAGCAGGACACAGAGCAGGGAGCGGCCGGAAGTCGTCCTTAGTGAGAGCGCCCAGGTCAGCGTGGGGGGGCCGACAGGTGAGAGCGCCCGGGTCGGGTCAGCGTGGGGGGGCCGACAGGTGAGAGCGCCCGGGTCAGCGCGGGGGCCGACAGGTGAGAGCGCCCGGGTCAGCGCGGGGACCGACAGGTGAGAGCGCCCGGGTCAGCGTCGGGGGCCGACAGGTGAGAGCGCCCGGGTCAGCGTCGGGGGCCGACAGGTGAGAGCGCCCGGGTCAGCGCGGGGGCCGACAGGGTCAACAAGTCTCCGGCTCCAGTCACTCGAAGGGCTTTAGATTCTGCAGCGAGGACTCAGGAACGAGCGTCAGGCCGGTCTTCACTTCCGAACCGACACCAGGAGTTCGGCCACTGATGTACTGTCCCTGGTGTGACTGGGTCACCTCCCGGCCTGACAGCGGCTGTCTCGTTCTTAGCGCCTTTCACAAGGTGCTGGGGGGCCTGAAACATCCTTTCTTATATCAAAATAAAAAGCTCTGTCTATCTTCCTCTTGGGGGTCCCCTACCGCTCCACTCATAGGACAGCACAGAGAAAACTGGAAGCTGCAGAAGCCCCCCAGCTAGAGCAGCATGTGTGACGGGAGACGCGCTTCCGCCAGTGCTCTGGGGAGAAGGCGCGACCCCCTGCGGGCGACCCCCACCAGACGGCCCCCACTGCCTCCCCGGGAGGGTGCGTCCAGGTGCCCGCGTGTCTACGCAGTGGGGCGCACGGATCCGAGGCCGGAGCAGACCCCGGAGGCCCTCAGGGAGAGGCCGAGCCCGCGTCTCCTCTTCACCCACCGCGTCTCCCAGGTCAGTGTCTCTATTTAACAGAAATTAGGCAAATATTAAAGAATATCATTTTAAAGGGGTGCCAAATAATGAAGCCGACCCGCCAGCAGCGCAGCGGGCCAGCCCTGCTCCCTCTGTCCCAGGCCCGGGGGGAGCAGGCCCTGCAGCGCCGCCGCCAGCGGGAGTCCCGTGGGAGCAGGGACCTGAAGCCGCCCCGCCATGACCCCCCTGCCCCGCTCCTCTGACGCCCATGCCTTCCAGCACCCGTGGGACGCTTCGCCCCTCTTGGCTCGTCTCTGCCCGTAGGGTCCATCTCTCCAGCGCCCCTGGGACTGTTTTGAAAACTCGCTGAGACATATTTGTCGGATGCTTGCAACAGCCTCCAGCGCGGTAACGAGCCTCGGAGTAAGCATTTCACACAGTCCTTGTTAAGTTAAACAGAACTTAGAAACACGATTTAGAGATCAACTAATCTGATCAGCTGATACGATCTGTCAGAATAAAGGAACAGCGCTGGAAGGATGCTGGGCAGCCCTAGGCACGGCATGCCCACTAGGCCACTCACCTCGGAACACGCATTCCCAGCTCTCTGATGCTCTCCCTGGCCTCCTCTCCTTGATGTCACAGGCTCTTTTCTCTTTGTTCCGTTAGATTGGGAGGAATATTTTGGGGAAATAACTATTCATGTGTGTTTACCCAATGCGCAGGCCCGATACCACAGTAGGTCTGTAAATACTACGTGAACGAGGTAGAAATGTCCTTTCAGCAAGTCCTGGAATGCCATGTTGAAAACTGCTCTTTGATATATATGCATGTTTTCCTCTGGAGTGAAATGATGGCTGAGATAAAAGCAGCAAGACAGTGGCCCCTTGATCCGTAAGACAAAGACAGGATAGATAACTTTAGCATGGCGAATGGTAAAATGCCCCAAATATCTTAAGGTATTTTGCATACTTATTCACTCAGAGATGTTAATATTTCAAGTCATTTAAAGATATTAACATTTCAAGTTAATATTTCAAGTGTGAATTAATGTTCTTTCTATCAGAGACCCATATCTTGAATGCACCAGTTTTAAGTTTAAATTCGCTTAAGGTGATGAAATAGACACGACGTAAGTTCACTGTTTTAACCATTTTAAGTACATTCACACGGATATGCAACCATCACCACCCTCATCTCCAGGACTTTCTTCTCTCTCCAAACAGAATTTCTGTACCCCTCAAACGCCCTGTTCCCTCTCTCCTCCCAGCCCCTGACAGCCACCATTCTACTGTCTCTATGAATTTGCCTATTCTAGGGACTTCCTGTGAGTGGAATCCTGTAATAGTCATCCTTCTGTGTCTGGCTTGTTTCACTGTCCTGTTTTCAAGTTTCATCCGTGTCATAGCATGTGTCAGTAGTTTTTCTTTTCAGGTCCCACATTTTGTTTATCTATCCAGCTGTTGATAGACATTTGGGGAGTTTCCACCTTTTGACTATTGTGAATAAATTTAAGATGTTTAAGTAATACATTTAAATAATTTTAAAATAAAGCGGTACTAAAAGGTATATAATGAAAACTAGCCGTTTCCTGTCTGTCATCCTGTTGGTCCCCAAAGGTGTAATTTTCATATCATTTAGCTCTTTTCTCTTGGCCATTTCAGTCATATTTCTAAATGTAATGTATTTCCTTGAGCTTTTAAATTTTTACTGTAACCTGCTGATTCCCCAGCATAGAAGAGCCAGCTCTCCCACTACACAGCCCTTTATGGACCCAGAGATCTCTCCCCCCACTATCGTTGCGATACAGCTACATCACACGTGATAAGATACATTTCAGTGTTTGTCGCATTATGTGTGTCAGTCAGGGTCTAGCCAGGAGACAGAAACCATGCCAGTAATATGAACAGAGAAAATTTAACAGGAAGTATTATTAGCAATTAGGAAAATGACTGAGAGAAGAATACAGAGATACCCGGTGTACAGAGAAGTTAGTGTTTCCAGGATGTGGCAGAGAAGTGCGATGAGGGGCAAAGACTGGGCTCGTACCCGCTACCTACTGCTGAGGTGTCAGTGAATCTCCCTGGGAAGCTGCCCACTGAGAATCTGCTGGCAACCGTACCGTGAAAATGAGGAAGCCAAATTCTGAAACCTGAAGCCCCCTCCTCTTGCTGTGTCCACCACCGCCCTTTACTGACAAGGCGTGACACTGGGACATCTGTGAAGGGAATGTTTATATAAGGTCCAGCCCCAGTATCCCAAAGCAGGGCAAAGAGGGGTGAAAACAGAGCTGAGAGAAAGTGCAGTGAGAACAGCACACCATATTTATGAAAGTCATCCTGAAAACCCCCTTCGCCACCCTTCATTGTCTCACATCGGGTTGGATCGCCTATTTCCTGGATCCATATCTTCCTCTTCATTTATAATCTCATTTTGGTACAAGTGTTACTTTTTTTTTTAAAGATTTTATTTATTTGACAGAGAGAAACACAGCGAGAGAGGGAACACAAGCAGGGGGAGTGAGAGAGGGAGAAGCAGGCTTCCCGCCGAGCAGGGAGCCCGATGTGGGACTCGATCCTGGGTCTCCGGGATCATGACCTGAGCCGAAGGCAGTCGCCCAACCAACTGAGCTACCCAGGCTCCCCACAAGTGTTACTTTTTATCTCTTTACCTAAGAGGTAAACTTTCTGAGAATTTGCATTCTGAAAAATGTCCTTACTCTGATAGTTTAGCTAGCTATAGAATTCTAAACTCATTTTCCCTCAGAATTTTAAAGGCATTGCACCATTATTTTCTAATGTCCAGCACTGCTGTTAAAAATTCTGATAACATTTTGATTCCTGATCTTTTGTATATGATCTGTTTTCTGGATTTTTTTTTCTTCCTTTGTGGAAGCCTTTAGGATCTCTTCTTCCTGTTTTTTTGTTTTGTTTTGTTTTTGAAATTTCACAATAGTGAATCTTGGTCTGAGTCATTTTTCAGTTTTTAAGTACTCTGGGGATTCTGTACCCTTTCAATCTGGATAATCTTGTTCTCAAGTTCTGGGAATTTTCCCCACGTTACATCTCTGCCATTTTCTACCCCTGCAACATTCTCCGTTCTCTTTCTGGAACTATAGCTGTTTGATGTTAGATATCCTGGAGAATCTTTGGGAAGCTGCCCACTAAGGACCTGCTGACAGTCTTGCACTGAAAACAGGAAAACCAAAGCCTGAAATCCAGGAGGAAGCCCCTTACTCTTGCAATATCCTCCAATGCCCTCTACTGATAAGGCTTGACATTGTGACATCGGCAAAAGAAGTGTTTATGGAGTCCGGCTCCAGTATCACAAAACAAGGGTGGATGCAGAGCTGAGGGGCTCTATGTTTTCCTCTCTCATACTTTGTCCCTTTTCATCTTTTTCTTGGCTTTATGCAATTTTTCTCAACCTTGTTATCCAGTTTTTCTGGAATATTTTGTTTTTGTTACTGTATTTTTAATTTTTTACTCTTTCTTGCTTAATATTCCTTTTCATAGCCTGATTGCTTCCTATGTGTGTTTGTCTTTGTGCATTACTTCTTTAAGTTTTTTTTTTTTCTTCTTACACTGTGGCTTTTATTCCATCTTTTTTCTTTTGGTCTCCATCTTTCACTGAAGATTTCCTCAAATGTTTAGTCCATCTTTCTTAAAAGTGCAAAACACCCAAAAGAGAGCTCTGTGGGCGTGGGTAGGTTTCCTGGCTGACGGAGTTCAGCCTGAGTTCACTGTGTAGACTGTGATGTCAGCAGCGGTAGGTATCTCTGCCTTTTGTCTTAGGCTGGCTGTTTCCCAAGAGGAATCCTCAGATCTTCTGCCAGATGGGCTGGAAGCCTGGCCTCAAGCATCCTGGGCACCAAAGGCCAGGACTCTCATTTTCAATCCTCCTGTTTCCAGAAAAGCCTTTCACTCCTGCCTCAGTTATGCCTGGTTTCTGAGTTCCAGGCCTTTCTGTCTGACCCTCTCCTAAACCTCCAGACTTCTACAGGTACAAGGAAAGGCAGGCTACATAGACTGAGAGGGTTAATTGGCTTCATTTTAGACTTTTATTTATTATTTATATTTTTATTAATTTCTCCATCCAATGAGAACTCGAAATCACAACCCCAAGATCAAGAGTTTCATGCTCTTCTGACTGACCAAACCAGGAGCCCCTCTTCTGTAGTTTTTTAAACAACCTCCTATATCTTATCTTCAGAGTATTTTGCGCCTCCAATTCCTGAGACTTTTGGATATTCTGGGCTTAGATCACTACCTCTTTGTTAGCTTATCTTTTTGAAGACACACATTCACCTTCTAGACACTATAGTGAATAAACATACCGTGTCCAGAGCCATGATTGCCTATTGGAACCTTAGTTTCATCACTTACCAGCTGGTGAGCTTGAGCAAGTTATTTAGCCTCTTTGTACCTCAGTTTCTCCTTCTGTAAAATGGGGATGACACAACTACCCTATAATAGCTTATAGCAAAGGTTAACATGCTACAATCCACAAGCCAAATCTGGCCCACAGCCTGTCCGTGTGGCCTGTGAGTGAAGAATGGTTTTGCATTTCTAAAGGGTTGCAGAAACAAACAAAAAAAACCCAATTCACAGAACATGCGACAAACCTTAAGAGAAGCACAAAGCCTAAAATAGTTATTTGGTCTTTTACAGAAAACATTTTCTGTCTCCTGGCTTATAGGATAGTTGCATTAGCTGAATTAATGCAGTTAAAGCACTAGAACAAAGTCAGTCATTCATTTATTTCCCAGGTCGGAGATATGTATTTCATACATGTAATAGAGTTTGCAACAAATGGTGGCAAAAATATGCATGGAGTATAAAAAGTCTTAGTTGAAATGTAAATGTTTAAGGTCTATGGTTGTTCATGGTATTGTTGCTGAGCAGTTACGGTAGCTGAATCTGTCATGTGTTAATGGCCCCACAGTATCAAGAGTGAACATCCTTCATTCGTGTGGACTTAACCATCATCAGTTTTGTGAGTAGATCAGATAAGAAGCTGAATATCCTCACTTGTCCTACCACACAGCAGTCCAGTGGCTTAGCAGCACTAAGGTAGCATTGTCTGGTTGGGAGTTCACGGCTATTGACATGGAATGAGAAGAACCATACTCAACCACTATTATTGAACACTGAGTAACTTTGGAATTGGCTTCTGTTGTAGGCTTGATAATGGGTTCTTAATAAATTCAACCTAAAATTATAAGGTAAAACAGTGCTTATGTAAAGAACATATTGCAGTAATTTCCAACAACAAATGTTTCTTGAATCACAAGTAACATCAGTGGCTTACACTTCTCATGCTGTCAGAGGTTAGAAGCAGCATCTCCACTCCTACATGTATTCACAGCAGATTTATCTTCCAAGCCCAAACTAAGTTCCACCAGCACATTTCAAAGATCAAAACAAATGTAATGGAAATTTCCATATTTCAAAACTCATAACTGTGCAGCTGAGATCCCATCAACTTTTCGAAGTAATCTTCAACACGACATGCTAAAAGGATAAGAATCTAATTGTATAAATGCCTTCCATGTGATAAATATGCTTGATCAGAATCATACGGTCATGGGTTGGTATCAGTATTTGGCAATACTTATGCTTGAAAAGACACTTTAAAAGATGAAATGCACAGAATCTAACAGATGAGCATTTGCAATTGATTTTGATGATAGTGAACTGAGAATTCCAATTAAAAGGACTCTCTCCCAAAGAGCATTCCATTCCTCTCAATAGATCTGTATTTAAAAAGTTGTACTCAATTAGTATATTTTGAATTTTGTCAATAAATTAATTTGTGAAAATATATTTCACAAAAATATATTTGTGAAAAACATAAGTATCTATATAACCTCCCTGTTGCTCAAAATACAGACTCTGGTACTTTACAGAAAGTTGGTTGACTCCCAAGCTTAAGGATGGGTGAGTGTTAAGAGACTTGAGAAGAGAGGACAAGGCATGAGAGAGTCATCTAGGAGCGAGAGACAACAGACTAGAGCAGCATTGGTCATAGTCGTCCGTGTCTCTCAGGCACCCCTACTGCAGATGTGCAGGGGAGGGCAGGCACTTAAGTGTTTTAGTTGTGGCTACTATTGACTAAGTCCATCACCATTTAGCCATCTGCTTTCTAGCTTCCAAAATCTTGCTGCATGCTCACCTATTAACTTTCATCTTGGCATATGCTCACTAAACATCAGTTATATCATTGAAAAGCAGTCATGGATGACTGGGATTGACTGAGGATTACTTACTTTCATGTCTGTTAAGAGTAAACGGACAGCAAAAAGGGGCGCACATGAACTTTCCCATGTAAAGGTGCTCCAGCACTATTTGTGTGGCCCTACGCTTTACTGCTCTTTGAAGAGAAATCCAACAAACCTCATGAGTCATCACACAAAAAGCACTCCAGTAACTACTGATCTTATGCCCACTTATAAAAAGCCTCAAATTTATAGAATACAGGCAGAGAAATAGGTTTCTCTCAGATAAGCCACATTGGTTTTAACTAGCCACTTACTTATGGCAAAATAGAAAGCATGAATCTCCATAGCTTACCACTGTCTCCACAGCCTACCACTCTCTCCGCAGCCTACCACTCTCTCCACAGCCTACCACTGTCTCCACAGCCTACCACTCTCTCC
>PITA01030075.1:0-16866 GCA_004023965.1 Spilogale gracilis | reverse complement strand
TCTTCCTCTTTCTTCTTCTCTAAGGTTTCTTGAGTTGAGTAGACTGTGTGGCCTGGTTGTGTCCCTCTACAGAGCTCTCCATCTTCTTTGGCACATGTGAAAATATCTTCTCCTTTCATGGTTATACCACTAGACATGAACTCAAAATCCCCTTTATTCAGAAACTGACCGTACATTCCTCTACAAAAGCTCTATATAAATACTTTTATCAATAGAAAGAGAACAATTGAATGGAATGCTTGGAAATGCTCCCAGGCACTTCCTCAATGTTGGAAAAATAATCTCCCATCTATATTTTTTCTATTCACTAATCCACAGGAATAGAATTGGAAGGACAAATCAGGCCAAGTAAAAATCCTATTAGTAGGGAAGTTCTGAAGAAAAAGTGGCCTGATAGCTTCTTTTCAGCAAAGAAATGAAATAGCAGCACCAGAAGATGAGCAGAGAGGTTGTCCTCTTTCTCAATATTTTATCTCCAAAACGTGAAAAAACAAATCAAAGCACATTTTGGTAGGCAGCAACAGGGTTGGTATAAATAAATAGTATATATTGTATTTATGTCTGTAAATATATAGATGTATATAGACATAAACATATAGACATAATGTCTATATATGGAGCAGATTCTTCTTGGTTAAAGGAAGAAAATGGGGTTCCACTTCCATGAATGGTTGAGTACCTTGTATCAGATCAACCATTCCATAGGTAACACTTGGTTTTTAAAAAGATTTTATTTATTTACTTGACAGAGAGAAATACAGCCAGAGAGGGAACACAAGCAGGGGGAGTGAGAAAGGGGGAAGCAGGCTTCCCACTGAGCAGGGAGCCGATGTGGGGCTCGAACCCCGGAGACCTGGGCCGAAGGCAGACACCTAACAACTGAGCCACCCAGGCACCCTCCATAGGTAACAGTTTTAAGTTCTATGCAAGATACAAGGAGACAACTGCGTGAAAGTACTGAAAAGTGACCAAAGGAGACCAAAAGTGGACAGAGCTGACACTTGGAGGAAGGGAAGGACATTAGAGGAGTTTTTCATTAAACTCCGTGTATTTCAGTAACCTGGAGTCTCACGGTAAATATTCAGAATCAGTGCTTGGAACAACTACAGCTGAAACATGAAGGAGAATAATCCAGAAAGGTGAGAGCAGTACAGGGGTCTGCAGTTTATGAGTATAAACTCTGCATGAACTTCTGGAGGACCCCTGCCCTGTGTGTGCAGGGCAGAACCCAAGCAGCCTCTATAGGGCAAAAAGAACTAGAGAGTTTTCAGCTGCTGCCTAGCGCAGAAGAGTCAGAGTTTGGAGCCCAGGTTTTGCCGAGTTAACTGTTCTCTGTAACAAAAATTGACACTCTTGAGAACATAATGGAGTTCAGTCTCTACAATGTATCATTCAACATGTCCAGCCCAAGATCCAAAATTACTGAAGTGAAGAAGAAACAGGAAAGTGTGACCAATACTCAAATAAAAAGATAATAGACACCAATGCTAGGATGTCTCTGATTATAATCAGCAGACAAGGATTTTAAAGACAGTTACTTTAACATACTTAAGGAAATAAAAGAAAATAGAATTGTAATGAACAAACATTAGGACAGTCCAGCAGACGAATAGAAATTAGAAAGAAAAGGCAAATGGGGGCACCTGGGTGGCTCATTTGGTTGAGCATCTGACTTTTTTTTTTTTTTAAGATTATATTTATTTATTTGAGCAAGAGAGAGGTGTTTCCAAATTCGGTGAAATATCTAAGCAAATATCTTGGCAAACTCCCAAGCACATTAAGTACAAAGATAACCACACCCAGGCACATCCTCCTTTACTGAAATCCACAACTGAGGACAAAACCTTTAAAGCGGCCAGAGGAAAAGAGCTCCTTGGAGACGGGGCAGCAATGACACATAGCGGCCGCTGACTTCTTACAGGAGCCCGAAGGCAATTAAATGGCATATTTAAGGTGCTGAAAGAAAAGAAAAAGCAAAAAACCCCTGGAACTTTATATTTATTTTATATCTAGTAAAAACATCTACAATTTTACTTCTGGCAAAGACACCTTCAAGAATAAAGATGAAATAAAGGCATGTTAATGTCATGAAAACTAAGAGACCCCATTGCCTGTCCGAGAGCTCTTTACAAAACACGCTAAAGAAATACACTGCCTGTGTTCCCAGGAAGCCAGGCCTGGCTCGCAGCTCCGGCGGAGGCAGTGTGTTCAGCAGAGGCTGCGGCTGGGTCCCTTCCCCACGTACATGTGAAGTGCTAATCCCTGCTACCCCAGAGGGGACCAAAGAGTTTAAAGAGCCCATTAAGCTAAAGGGGGTCTTGGGGGCGGGCCCTCACCCAGGATGAACGACGAGACTGGACGCAGGGAAGAGCAGGACGGTGAGCGCACAGGGAGGGCCCCGCGGAGTGGATGATGGGGGAGGCGGCAGCGTGCGCGTCGTCCACGGAGGCCTCAGAAGGATCAAACCTTGCTCACGCCTTCCATCTCAGATTTCTCGTCTCTGGAACCACGAGGAAACACATTTCTGCTGTGTAGGAAACCGGGACTATTGCATTTTTTTAAAAAAATGACTGTATTTATTTGATGGAGAGAAACACAACGAGAGAGGGAGCACAAGCAGGGGGAGAAAGGGAGAAGCAGGCTTGCCGCTGAGCAGGGACCCGATGTGGGGCTCGATCCCAGGGCTCTGGGACCATGACCTGAGCCAAAGGCAGACTCTTAACCACTGAGCCCCCCAGGCGCCCCAAGGGACTATTGCATTTTGGTATGGCAGCCCCAGCAAATGAATAGAGGAGGTCCCAGGGAACAGGGCGCATCAGTGGGGAAGACAGAAGGGCTGCCCACAAAGGTGCATTAGGAAGCCCGTCAAGGTGCGCTGTCCAGTGGAGAGGCCCCAGGGAATGTCGCTGAAGACCGCAGCTTTTAGGGGGACAGGGTTTGCAGCCTGGCAGATAAGGGTTCAATCTTACTGGCTCTTAATGTATCTGTAAAGTAGGCATAACATTAGCACCTCGTGAGAATAAAATAACAGTTTTCCTTTGAAACCCTAAGCCAGTGTTTGACCTATCCGAACTAGTCAATAAGTGTCATGATTTTATCTTTTAATAACTAGATAATAAATAAATAATAATAAATCATTTCATGACAACTTTGTGAGATTAGTGTGAGTGATGATAATTACATCTAAAATATCTCCACTCATTGAATGATCAAAATTTACATTAGATTGGGAATCTTAACCCTGTTCTTGTGGTTTATAAGTGTCTACATGGTGTCTTAGTAAATACTCAATACACCAGATAGTTGAATGTGTAGCAGAGGCTTGGTCACACCCGGTTTATATTCTCATGCGGCCTCTTGTGGACGGGGCTGGGCTGTACTGAAACCGCACTCCATTGTGCTCTGACTGCTTCTATAGCCGCCACTGCCAAGTATAAGACATACTTTATTAGTGACACATGGCAGGTGTTTCCTTCCTCCAAGGAACAAGGTTTGGAAAGGGACTTTTGGTGAGTCATCGTCTCGGTGTCTCGTGATGTATGACCTTATTGTCTGCCTGCGGCCTCCACGCATGGCTTCCTGAAATAAGGCTGCATTTCCCTAAATTTTAGGTAGCTTTGTTCCTGCTCTTGCTGGGGCCAGCTTCCTGGAATCGCCGTGGGTGAGCCTCACCGTGCCTCCTGGCCGACACAGGGGTATCTTGTACCAGGGGTATCCCGTACTTAAGGAAATCACCTCCAGTGCTGGAAAACACAAAGGCTCATATCAGCATTTGTAATCAAAACGGATTATCCTTTCATAAGCAGTGACGAGGAATAAAAGTTTAAATACAGAAGTTCTATTTTCACATTTAAAAAAGCAATTTTCAGGTCATACAACTGAAACTAAAAGAGCCCATTCACTTTTTTTTTTTTTCTAGATTTTATTTCTTTGTCAGAGAGAGAGAGCACAAGGATGGGGAGCGGCAGGCAGGGGGAGACGCGGACTGCCCACCGAGCAGGTAGCCCAGTGTGGCACTCCATCCCAGGACCCCGGATCATGACCTGAGCCAAAGGCAGACGCTTAACTGACTGAGCCACCCAGGCACCCTGAGCCAAGTCACTTAAAAAAAAATTCTTTAACAGAATGTTGAAAACACATTTTTAATAGTTTTGTTCTATTAAAATCATGATAAGCATTTTTATTGATGTTGACAACAGGAAAAAAATCAATTTGTGTTTGTCTTGCAACCAATGTTAGGAATTGGGGGATTAAAAACAAAGGATTTGATTTAAAATGTTCACTCGTTCATTAAATTAATTAATTAATTAAGATTTTAATTTATTTGACAGAGAGAGAGACAGTGAGAGCGGGAACACAAGCAGGGGGAGCAGGAGAGGGAGGAGCGGGCTTCCTGCTGAGCAGGGAGCCCGATGTGGTGCTCATCCTGGGGCTCCGGGATCATGACCTGAGCCGAATGCCGACGCAGACGCCCAACGACTGAGCCCCCCAGGTGCCCCACTCATTCGTTTATTAAGCACCACGTATTACTGAGCACTAGTCACAACTGTGAATAACATACAATAGTTTCTTGAACAACACAGGTTTGAAGTGTGTGGGTCCACTTATGCATTTTTTAAACAGTGAAGTATGTAAATGTATTTTCCTTATGATTTTCTTAATGACATTTTCTTTTCTCTAGCTTACTTTGTTGTAAGAATACAGTATATAATACCCGTAACATACAAAGTGTGTATTGATTGACTGTTACCGGTAAGTCTTCTATGCAAAAGCAGGCTATGAGCAGTTAAGTTTCTGCGGAGTCAAAGTTATACATTCTGATTTTCAGCTGTGCGGGAGATGGGCATCCCTAATCCCTGCCTGGTTCAAGGGTCAACTGTACACTTAAAAAAATGACTTTCAGGGTGCCTGGCTAGCTCCATGGCATAGAGCATGGGACTCTTGATCTTGGAATCATGAGTTCAAGCCCCATGTTGGGTGTAAAGACTGCTTAAAAATAAGATCTTTTAAAACAAATGACTACTTTCACATATGAAAGAATGATTTCAATAAAAATATCTGGAATAAATTATGAAAGAATAATGAACAAAAACAATTCCTGGCATTTAGCAAATGTCAAAGACATAGCCAAATTCCAGACGAGGGGTCAGGGCTGGGCAAATTATTTCCAATTTGGAACGTGATTGACCAAAAACAAAACAAAAGAAAAAAAAATAGAAACAGTCATGCATTACACATAATCAAAAAAACTACCACGAAAATTGTTAAGCAATAACAGCACCAAACAGTGAAGGGATGCGGCAAGCAATCCAGACTTCTAGGGATGGAATAAAATACAAGAGGAAAATCCAACAGTCATCTGAATGTTCCCACAGGTCTATGTCTCGGGGGGCTCCCTTGGATGCTTGAGAAGTTTTTCAGCCACGTTCACGAATCCTATTTCTTCTGTTCAGAGCCCTAAGTTCTGTCAAACTCAGTCATATATAAACTAAATTCAAGAGACCTAAACAAACAGAGCAATTATGTCACTTTAAGGTATTAATATGCCTTTCCACTGGACAAAGTCCTCACCTCATGACATCCAAGACACCCTTCCGCAGAAAATAAAGGGACTTGCATGCATTTAAGGAAGTGTCGTCTAGACTGTGGGAGAGAAATGAATCATCCTGGGAATGTTACTCGTTACATACATGTATACTGAGCACGTACTAGGTGTCTAGCAGTCTGCTAAATGTTGAGGATCCAGATTTTAATAAAATCTGTTCAATCCCTGTAAGAGCCCAGAGACCAATGGGGCAACCCTTTGGTTGGACTAATTATACCAAATGATGTGGCAATGGAGGAGGTCCCAGGGGGGCAGGGAGGAGAAAGTTATTACGTTAGTCCTGGCAGAATGAGTAATGGCTTCCTAGAGATAGTACTTTAGTTGAAAGTAGGAGCAGACAGTGGCAAAAATGTATTCCAGGCACAGCAATAAATACCTAGGAGAACACGGAGTACTTAGGGAACAGCATGTGTGTTACTCTCACTGGTGGGTGAGGCTTTGTCCTGACGGGAGATGACACTGAAAAGGAAGGCTGGGTGGGGCACTAGCCTGGCTCAGTCAGAGGAGCATGGGACTCTTGATCTTGCGGCTGGAGTTCGAGCCCCATGCTGGGTAGACAATATTACTTCAATAATTAAATGGATAAATAAATGAATAATAAGAGTAGGAAGGCTGAGTCGTTTCAGTCATGGAGACACATGGAAGAGACTCATATGACCAAAGTGGGTTTTAGAAAGACCCTCCTTGGCAATATTGTGCAGGAAAGGGGAGCTACCAGAGGTAAGTAGGGAAGTGGAGAGGGTACGCCAATGGCTAGGGTAAAAATGGCAAGGCAGCGGAAGTTAAAATCAATGCGTTAACATCTGTCCCTTAGCATGACCGAGTGCTCAGCTAAAGAAAAAAAATTTTCCCTGGGACAGTGTTTGATACATACCAACAGATACTTCTTCATTGGTTCTTTTTCTCAAATCGGTCCAACAATCCAAGAAAAATTAACTCAATAGATTTATCTCTTATTAGACCTTAGACTTTTTTCTCCCGCTGGAGTTTACAAGATAGTCTAAATCACTGACAAGGTTTTAAGAGAGGGTAGCCTATTTCCATATTGAAGTCTAACAGTTGCCATATCAGCTAGAAACACGCCTTTTTAACACCACAATTCCTCGGGTGTTTGGAGTCAAAAGGGAATACTACCTTCGGGGTTTGGGGGCAGGTGGGTCAGATTTAGACTCTGCTGGTTAAACACCAGCTTGAAGGAAATCGGGTTTCCTGCACAGCTAAGATCCAAGTTTGAGCTATTTTATACTCTATCAAAAAGAATATGGGGACTTCTACTAAAACTCAGTAGGATTTGGGGTTCCCAATTATATAAGAAAAAAATAATTTAGAAGTATTTTTATACACATTAGTAAGTTTGAACATTACTGTATTCTAATTAAACAAGTCAGATACTGCAAAATTTGGCATCCCACCAGAAGGATACAGCTCAGTTTTGGAACAACAGTAGAACATCAGTACTTCTTTGTATATGTTTAAGGACGTTCTTTCCAAACAATCAACAAATAGCTTTAATTTCAGATTTCAGATCCTAAAATCATGCGCTCTGGAGGCCACTGAACTAGCGATATAGAAAACTACATAGTAGTGATGCTTATCTACTGCTAACTTTTCAAAATCCATCAGTTTCCAAGGTAAATTTCTTCTAAAATGACTGCAAGTGGTTAATTTATAACTTTTTTATTTTATGCTACACTAAAGCCAAAATTGCACAGCGTTTTCATTTTTAAAGTAAATTCTAAAACTGGAGGGCGGTGTCTTTAGAAACCAGAAGCAAGCAAGAGAATAGACAGGAAGCTTGGCTTGTGAGTGGATGTGATCAACCAACAGCTTCTGACTAAATAGCCACATACTTGGTAGGAGTGGGGAAGCCCTCTCCTTTGCAGGGAGAGGACTTATTGCCGGAAGAGAAACACTGGAAATTCCCCGTCCCTGCTGGGCAGTGTCGGGGAGTAGCTGTGATTTCTCCTTGTTCCAAGTGTTGCCAAGTTTACAAGCTCCCTACATGTACAAAGGACTAAGTGTCACTAGTTTTCCAAGACCAGAAAGCCCACAGTAACATGTTAATTAAATCTAGGCTGCAGCAAAAGAAAGACTGGAGAAAATGTAGCATCTCTCAGAGACAGATATAGTTTGGGAGCTTTAAAAAGACCTGGAAAAAAAGAAGAAGAAGAAGAAAAAAGAAGAATCCCTGGAAACCAGTAGAGACTAAGAATAAATTAGAGCCAATTAGCCAAGAAAAGGAAACAAAGACACTGAATAGAATTTTTAAAAAAGTAAAAAGTAGTCAGGAACATACATACAAAATTTTTGTTTTCCAGATTGTTTCCTAAATTGCTACCCTTAAAGCAGTTGTTTTTAGATCCATGTTGACCCACGTGTCTGCTTACTTTTCCGTGAGTAATAGGTTGTGATGCATCGTTGACTCCCTTGAAGTGAAATGTATAGCTTACCTCCAGACGTAATTTAAAAAAATTGTGGTGGGTACGCCTGGCTCAGTGATGGGGTATGCCTGGCTCAGTGGGATGGGCCCCCGACTCTTGATTTCCACTCAGGTCATGATCATGGGGTTGTGGGATAAATAAATAAATGAAATCTTTAAAAAAAGAAGAAGAAAAAGGAGGAAAAGGGCTGTAGGACACCTGGGGGTTAAGCCTTTGCCTTCGGCTCAGGTCATGATCTCAGGGTCTTGGGATTGAGTCACACACCAGGCCCTCTGTTCAGTGGGGGGCCTGCCTCCCCCTCATCCTCTTCCTGCCTCTCTGCCTATTTGTGATCTCTCTCTCTGTCAAGTAAATAAATAAAATCTTTTTTTTTTAAAGGGCTGTAATAGTAATATAAGCAAGAAGTAAAAGGAAGATAATTACCAACCAAAGCATCGGTATTTTAAGATGTGCATATGTGGGCATTACCTTACCAAGGCGGGACAGAGTCTGCAGCCGAGAGGGGTCATGTGACACAGTTAGCTGCATCAGCGACTTGATACCAGGAGCCGTTTGTTGTCAGTTGGCAAAATTCCAAACACAACCCATCATAACGTTCTTTCTTTTTAGGTAGTAGTTGTATAGAAAGAAAGAAAGAGAGAGAGAGAGAGAGAGAGAGAGAGGAAGGAAGGAAGGAAGGAAGGAAAGAAAGAAAGAAAGGAAGAAAGAAAGAAAGAAAGACCAAGAAAAGATATCTCATGTTTTTAAAGAAACCATGGTACGTGGGTGATAGAGGAGGGGGTTGTAGAACAAGATTGACCCGAAAGTAAGGACACCTGCTCCTGAGCCCGAATCTCCCCTCGGTGGTGGGCATGGGCCCCTTTGTGCCCAGCATCTGAGTCTCATTCCATGACGGGGGTCCTCCCACTGTCTGGGGTTTGTGGGCAGACACAGTTCTCCCCCTGCAATGTGACGGACCACACGGTCCTTCTGCCTGGCCCTGATAGAACAATTAACTGAACACTCCTGCCTAGAACTTAGAATTTGGAGGGAGTGAGCAAAAACCTTGGCATAGTTATGGGTTATTTCTGGGGGTAGTGGTGCTGCCGAGTCACATGGCGGACTCTGGAGCCCACGCTACTTGGAGCCCCGCAGTGGCTGGGTGAGCTGTGGACCCCCTTCCTTAGCCTCCTGAGCTTGGTTCTTCCGCGGTTGCCCAAGATCCTGCAAGAAATGAGTTTTTGGACTTCTGATGACCAGAATCAATTTATGGACCCCAGCCGTGAGCTCTGACAGGTCCTACTTCCCCTGGGTCTCCATTTCCTCGCATGTATGGTGAATAGAACTCCTTCCAGGCTTGATGGTTTCCAGTCAGTGAATCCCTGAAGGCCACTGTCAGGGAGACATCTCTTACATGTAGTTCAAGCTTTAGAGTTTCCAAAGGGCTCTCAAGTCTATAATCTCCTCTGGCTTGGAGGAACGGGGAGTAAGACATTGCAAGCCAAGTGTTTACTCCAGTGCCTGGAAAATAGGGAGCCCTCAGTAAATGATAGTTATCACTGTAGACCCAGACTGATCCCTAGGATAGTTGTAGCGTGAACAGATCAAGCTGCTTTTTGTATATTTGGTATGATTTCATTTTAGTAGGGATTTTGTTTTGCACCCCCAAAGTATCCTCTCTGAAAATACTACATATTCAATATGTATCTGTTGAAGCAATGGGTTTCTGTAAAATAAAACTGTGCCATTTGCTAGTATGTGCCTAGAAAGACTCTGGAGGGATCTGGGGGAGGGTGGATCAGCTCGCACGGGCCCTGCCATAACAAGGTGGCACGGACGGGCGGCCTGAACAGCGGAGATTTGTTTCCTCAGAGCTCTGGATGGAGGTCAGGGCGTCCATAGGTATGTGTCCTTCCGGAGCCTCCCTCCGTGGCTTGTAGACGACAGTCTTCTCCACTGTCCTCACGTGGTCTTTCTTCCGTGTATCTGTGGATGTCCAAATTTCCTCCTCTAAGGATACTGGTCAGACTGGGTTAGGCCTACCAGCCTCCAGCCTCATTTTAAGCTAATCACCTCTCTGAAGACCCTGTCTCCACATACAGTCCATTCTGAGGTACTAGGGAGTAAGGTTCCAACACGAATGTCGGGGGGGGGGGAGGCAATTCAGTCCATAACAGGTTGCAATGTGGAAGGTTTACTTTCCCTAAATAGCATTTTCTACATGGTTTCTGTAATGTTGAACTACTTCCTGAGGAACCTAATTATTTTATAACTTGGAAAAGCTATACTATTTGCACAAAGAAAACCTCATTTGTGGTCATATTTAATAAGTAGTTAGATTCTAGGCTTTGATCATTGTAAACAGATTTTCCAATGACATGACTGTCTCCTGAGGTATTTGAATGAGGTCAGGGACGCAGGACCATTCTGTGCTGTGAAGGGCTGACCAGGGCCTTATACCACGGACGGCACCCTCTTCCCCCAGCTATTGCCAGAGACACCCTCCTCTATCCCTCCAACAACCAAACAAAGTTTCCACAGCTTCCAAAGACTCCCCTATCTGTCATCACAAGTACAATTTTAGGGGCACCTGGGTGGTTCAGCCGGTTAAGCATCTGTCTTGGGCTCAGGTCATGATTCGGGAGTCCTCACATGGAGTCCCACATCCCGCTGCCTGCTCCGTGGGAAGTCTGCTTCTCCCTCTCCCACTCCCCCTGCTTGTGTTCCCTCTCTCACCGTCTTTCTCTGTCAAATAAGTAAATACATAAATCTTTAAAACAATAAAGTATAATTTTATACTAATATCTGTAAATTCTTAAAGCATTTTCTTCTTTTCTCTCTGTAACCATCCTTCCTTCCAACCCCTGCTAAACAAAAAAGAGAGGAAGAAGTCATGCTAATTGCCTTTAGCCATGGCGGTGGAAAGCTCGGCTGTGTCTGCATCAGGGCACAATTTCGTGATAGCTCAAGTTGTCTCAAGGCAGCAGTTTGCCCACATAGCAGGCGCGATGCTTAGACGAACAGAAAATCAACCGCTAGTGGGTAGAGAGCGCCGCGGAGTACTAGGCAGGGTCCGAAGGCTCGCTCACACAGGGGGCGCGCTCTGCTCCGCGGTCCTTCAGCACGACGGACAGCAGCTCTCTGCCCAGCGCCTCCGGGCGTCCTTGCAGGGCTGTGGGCCGAGCCGCACCTGCCATAGTGCAGGTGCGGGAATGAAGAGGCTCCGGCTGTTTGCGGAAGCACACCGCAACCGTATTTATGAGTGCGTACAGTTTACTAACATGCACGAAATAATGGCGATTTGACCGGTTATTGCCCAGTCCAATCAACATGGAGAACCAAAGAAGTGATACGAACATATATATTCTCTTCCAGATCTATTTAACTTAGCAGTCCCTCACTTTTTGAAAAATTTGGGGTTCTGAGTATGTTATTATTGGGTAAGAAGTATTGCGTACACGTGATCCGCAGGTATGATACTGGTTTTCCCTGGGAGTCAATGAAAAATAACTAAGCAGAATTCCAGTTGTGTGAACTGATCTTTCTCTTTTAAAATGGGAGCAGTAGGGACGCCTGGGTGGCTCAGTCGTTAAGCCTCTGCCTTGGGCTCAGGTCATGATCCTGGAGACCCCCCATCGAGCCCCACATCAGGCTCCCTGCTCGGCGGGAAGCCTGCTTCTACTTCTCTCACTCCCCCTGCTTGTGTTCCCTCTCTGGCTGTGTTTCTCTCTGTCAGATAAATAAAATCTTAAAAAAATAAAATGGAAACTATATCGTGCACAAACCCAATAAAACACTTTAATTTAAATTTTTGTTTGTTTTGTTTTAGATTGTTAATGCCCATCTACTGAAGCTACTGAGAATGCACCCCATCCTGGGGCACCCCCCAGCTGGCATAATTATTGGTATCAGCTGACATGAAACCTTAAAAAGGCTCTTAGAAAATGCACTAAAGGCAAGGAGAAATGGCTTCTAGCATGCCCGCCTTTCTCTTCCATTGGGGCGTAAAGTTGATTATGGATACTTCAAGGAATAAATTTCAGGCTCTGATATAATTGAAAAAATGATAAACTTAATAAATATATTTTGATTTATGGTCGTATGCTCCCTCCCCAGACAGTAGTCTGGGGATCTTTTTCTGATCCACTGTTTTGAACTAAGTGCATTTGCTCTTTTTTCCAGAGTCTGATTTTCAGGATAAAGCACATGTGGTTCCTTTTCTTAAAAATGAATAGTTTTCCAAATATTTTTCTTATTGTAAAACAGCACAATGTAAAAGAAAATTCTGAAAAAGGAAAAACTCCTCTAATCTTATCACATTAATACATTACCATATCAGAGCATAATCTGTCAGTTTTTATCTGTAAAGTACACGTTTTTAATATAATTGTCAACATAGGTATGTAACATTTTATGGTGGCTTTCCCTTAAAAATGCCCCATGAGTATCTCTCGTTTCTCACGATGAGCCGTCATGGGTGTGGGACACTGCGGTGAATAGGTAGAATGAGTGCAGAGGGAGGGGCAGAGAGAGAGAATCCTCCGGCCCACTCCCTGCTGAGCGTGAGGGGGCGGGGCTCAATCCCAGGACTCTGAGATCACGGCCTGAGTCACCACCAAGAGTTGAACGCTTAAGCAACTGAACCACCCAGGCGCCCCTGAGCTGGTCATTTAGGTTGTTTCTAATTCTTTACTTTAGATAGAAGGTGGCAATGAGTATCTGTGCAGAGTTTTTAAAACCTGTTCAATCATTTCCTTGGATCAAATCCTAGAAGGAGGGTATCTTTGATTTGATACAGAGTCCATCATATCGAACTAAAAGCTGTCGCTCTTCACACACTTGTCAGCCTCTCTACTCGTTCTCTCCATCAACTGCACAGGGTCTGTCAACGGCCACTTACTCTGCCTAACCCTTAACTCCCATGGTCCCTTGGTTGCTTCCTTCGAGACAGCAGTAAGCTGGGATGAAGTCAGGAGCCTCATGTTCACACTAGAGAGGTAGAGCCAGCAAGCAGCTCAGTGAAACCGATTGTCTCTGACCCCCATGCTGCTGCTGCCTCCACGAAGGCCGTGCTTCGTTCTAGCATACGGACGGAAATAAAAGCTGTCTCTGAGCCGACAAATGGGGTCCTAATGAACACTGCCAGATAGCAGACTTTGTGGGAACCTCATACATTCCTATAAGAAGATTAAAACACAGACTAATATATGATTTGGCATCTTGAATAGCAAAACAAAGTGATTTCAAATGACAATAGTTTAATTGGCTCCTGCTTGGGATTTGAATGTCTAAGTGCATTAAAGGAGTTTTCCTTCTGTAATCAACTCCATGACAGTAATTTCTAGTACTGATGAAAAATTTGTGGTTAGTTTTTTTTTTTTTTTAAGATTCTTATTCATTTATTCGACAGACAGAAACACAGCCAGAGAGGGAACACAAGCAGGGGGAGTGAGAGAGGGAGAAGGCTTCCTGCTGAGCAGGGATCCCAATGCGGGGCTCGAACAGGGAACTCCGGGACCATAACCTGAGTCCAAGGAAGACGCTTAATGACTGAGCCACCCAGGCGCCCCTTGTGGTTAGTTTTTAACAAGTTAATGACTTCATCATTGAAGTTCCCTAAAGTATGCTTTGATGTTTTATGGGATAGTTTATAATCACAAATGAGAGTCCCTGGTTGTTTTAGGATCTGATTTTGAAAGAAATGTCTTGCAGTGTTTCCAAAGAAGAAAAGGAACATCTTTTATTTTCAGGTTATTTACATTATACCCTCTTTTCAGTCTACTTTGGCTTTATTGGCAAGTACCGTCAAATCACTCTTATTGTTCTCAAATCATTCTTATTATTATAAAAGATTTGGCAATTTATTTATATTTTATGTTAAAAATTTCTTATAGAACTTATATACTTATTTTGTAAATAATTATACACAATGGTGACTACACAGCTCCCAAGGAAACAGGCTTAATAGTAGCTGGATAGAGATGTATTTGATATGGGGGAAACCTTTGGCTGTAGACTTGTTGATGAAAAAAAAGAAGGGTTGTGGCCTATTGGAGAGGTTAACAAAGTTGTTGTCTCTTCCTACCTTTAAATCCTGGGAAGTTGTGTTTGTGTGTGAGTTTGAGAGAAAAAGAGAGACACAGAGATGAGACAGTGGGAAAGAGGAGAGGGAGAGAGGGAGGGAAAGAGGGCAAGTGGGAGAGGGAGAGAGTTAGAGAGGGAGGGAGAGAGGGATAAAGGGAGAGAAGGAGGCAGGGAGAGATTAAGACTCTTTGAAACTCTTTAGGCATAGTCCTGGTTGGCAATATAGAGATGCTTCAAGCATGTGCAATTATAATTTAATTGATTAAAGGCTCTATACTTTGGGTTCTAGGAGGCCAGAGGGATTTGGAGAATAAAAAGTACTTTTTTCTTGTGATCAGATTTCCTTATGATTGGTTGTTTTCATTTAGAAAAATTCTCAGCCTAGAAGTTAAAAAGGAGGGGGGCTCCTGGTTTCTGGAGTTTCCTCACTCGCCAGCCTTCCGGCCATTACACAGGACTCGGTCTGCCTGGCCTAGCTTGGGGCAGTCATTGGCCTCTTGTCCTGGGGACCCTGAGAAGAGAGCACCTTGCATTTCAGGGTGCAGCAGCGCCACCTCGTGGAGCTCGGTGTACGGCACGGACCCGGCTCCCCGGCAGGCGGGTAGCCACGCATGTGATTCGTAAGCCACGAGCTAATACCTGCCGGTGAAAGCTAAAGGAACATCGCCACAGAACAGGTGGCACAGATTAGCCTCTCCATGAGGACTGTAGAAAGTCTAGGGAGTCCGTGGAGAATCTAATGTTTTAATATGCTAAATGCTCCTAGTTGTAACAGTCCCTACATGATAGTCTCTCCCCCTTCTTCACATGCAGGGAACGGTAATTTTCTTTGTCTAGGTATATAGCAAACACATTTCTGGTAAATGTATCGTTCTTTGTAGCTGCTGATTATTATTATCTTTAGAAGATTTAATTTATTTGTGAGAGAGAACAGGCACATGAGTGGGGGAGGGACAGAGGGAGAAGCAGACTCCTTGCAGAGCAGGGAGCCCCATGAGGAACTCAATCCCAGGACCCCAGGATCATGACCTGGGCCGAAGGCAGATGCTTAACCGACTGAGCCACCCAGGCACCCTGTAGCTGCTGATTATTATGCACCTTTTATTAAAAAAATAATACTCGACTGGAAATGATTTGGAAAATGCAGAAAAGTAGAGATGAACAATGAAGAGAAAATACAGTTCATAGACCCTGTACTAAACACAGCCCCTGCTGCTGGGCTGTTACTCAGTCACGCATCTACCCTGACCACAGAATCTGGAGCTAGATTTGCCTTGCTTTCCATCTCCTCCGGGCCATGGGAATCCGGAGTGGAGAACTCAAGGAGCTGGTCTCCATGTCCCTGGGCTGCGCCTCTGGGATGGGCCACATGTAACAGCTCTCTGCGTGGGAGTGTTGTGAGAAATGAGTGAATTAATATACGCAGTTTTCAGAACAGTGCTTGTGTGTCATGAACACTGTATTTGTTAGCTGTTTTTTCTCTACTCCTCCGTTTCCTCCAGCTCCTTCCTGCTAACAGAGATCAGGCACCAGGCATCCTGCTAGAAACAAGCATTTTTGTTTCTTTCCAGCTTTTTCTCTTGTGGTTTATTTCTGTCATTTCTTGCTTAATAGCTGAAACTGAACTCCAAATATAATTTTGTATCTTTAAAAATTATACTGTAATTTTATTCATTAGTGCAATTTCAAATGATTGGTGAGTAGTGTTGCCTTTCCCCCCCCCAAAGATTTATTTATTTTGGGCGGGGCAAAAGGAGAGAGAATCCCAAGCAGACTCCCCGCCGAGTGTGGAGCCCACAGGGGGCCTGATCTCAGACCCTGAGACCACCATCCCAAGATTGCGACCTAAGCCAAAGTCAGGAGTCGGACCCTCAACTGACTGACCACCCAGGTGCCCTGGTGAGAAGTATTGTTCTGATGCTACTGTTTAAATTGATGACACAATTTGGATTTTATTAACATGCAAAATAAAAGGGAAAAATTTTTTTTCAAGTTAAATACAAAAGTTCCTTTTCCCTTTTAAAAACAAAAGAACATGATGTATTTGGAATCCTAAATTTCTGGTTTTATTTTCATGTTGTCTAGTAGATTCACTTATTCTGTATTCAAGCACCACCTAAATATAGGCTACGAAGCTAAGTGCAGGGACGTAACAGCGAATAAGGCAATTCCCTGAATAAATCTGAAGTCTGAGATCCTCAAACTGATGCAGAGGGAATACTGGGGGAACAGCAGGCTGCCTGGGGAAGTTGAGGTTTGAGTTGGTATTGAGGGGTCAGTGGGGTTTGCTGGAAGGAGGATGTGGAATAGAATGTTCTGGGAGGAAGAGTCGGCGACGAAGAAATCAGGTCGGGAACTGTTCCTAGAGCAAGGAGCATTGCTCACCAGGAAGCGCAGAGGCCTTGCCGAGCAGAAGGCAGGATGGGAAACCACACTGACTGTGTCACGTAGGTCCAGAAATGAAATCAAAGTTTATAATTTAGCCAATAGAAAAAAGGGAATAAGTACAGGCTTTAAACGCTTGAAGGAACCTGTTTGGGTAGATAATGGTGGCCGCAGAGCACGGACAGGAAGACCCAGAGATCGGCCATACTGACATCAGTGGTGAGGCTGGTGCAAGGGCTAATTCAAACCTGGCGATTAGAATGAAAGGGAGGCAGATTTTTTTTGAAAAAAGATTTTTATATATTTGAGAGAGGAAGAGCACAACCGTTGAGGGGAGGTGGTGGGCAGAAGGAGAAGCAGGCTCCCCACTGA
>PITA01030074.1:0-17025 GCA_004023965.1 Spilogale gracilis | reverse complement strand
TTTTTTTTTTTTTAAGATTTTACTTATTTGACAGAGAGAAACACAGCCATAGAGGGAACACAAGCAGGGGGGAGTGAGAGAGGGCGAGGCAGGCCCCCTGCCGAGCAGGAAGCCCAACGTGGGACTCAATCTTGGGTCTCCAGGATCATGACCTGAGCTGAATGCAGTCGCCTAACCAACTGAGCCACCCAGGCGCCCTTTAATTATTCTTTTATTAATTTTTTAAGGTTTTATTTATAATGGGGGCCTGGGTGGCTCAATCAGTTAAGTGTCTGCCTTTGGCTCAGGTCATGATGTCAGGGTCCTGGGATCAAGCCCCACATCATGCTCCCTGCTCAGCATGGAATCTGCTTCTCCTTCCCCCTCTGCCCCTCCCCCTGCTCATGTTTTCTCTGTCCCTCAAATAAATATTTTTTTAAAAGAATAATTAGGGACGCCTGGGTGGCTCAGTTGGTTAAGCGACTGCCTTCGGCTCAGGTCATGATCCTGGAGACCCGGGATTGAGTCCCACATCGGGCTCCTTGCTCGGCAGGAAGCCTGCTTCTCCCTCTCTTACTCCCCCTGCTTGTGTTCCCTCTCTGGCTGTGTTTCTCCCTGTCAAATAAATTTTTACTTCTTCTATCTCATTGTTACTGTATAGGAATGCAACTGATTTCTGTGCATTGATTTTTACATCCTACCATTTTGCTGAATTCCTATATGAGTTCTATCAATTTTGGGGTGGAATCTTTCAGTTTTCCACATAAAGTGTCATGTCATCTGCAAAGAGTGAGAGTTTTACTTCTTCTTTGCCAATGCATATGCCTTTTATTTCTTTTTATTGACTGAGTGCTGAGGCTAGGACTTGAACAGCAGTAATGAGGATAGTGGGCATCCCTGCTGTGTTCCTGACTTTAGGGGAAAAGCTCTCAGTTTTTCCCCATTGAGAATGATATTTACTGTGGGCTTTTTGTAGATGGCTTTTATGATATTGATTATTACCCCTATATCCCTACACTGTGAAGAGTTTTAATCAAGAAAGGATGCTGTCCTTTGTCAGATACTTTTTCTGCATTTCTTGAGAGGATCATATGGTTCTTGTCCTTTCTTTTATTAATGTACTCCATCACATTAATTGATTTGCAGATATTGAACCAACCTTGAAACCCAGGAATAAATCCCTCTTGGTTGTGGTGAATAATACTTTTAATATACTGTTGAATCCTATTGACTAGTATCTTGATGAGGATTTTGGCATCCATGTTCATCAAGAATATTGGTCTTTAATTCTTTTTGGTGGGGTCTTTTTATCTCATTTTGGGTTCAAGATAATGCTATCTTCATAGAAGGGGTTTGAAAGTTTTCCTTCCATTTATATTTTTTTGAAACAGCTTCAGAAGAATAGGTATTAATTCTTCTTTAAATGTTTGATAGAGTTTCCCTGGGAAGCCATCTGGCCCTGGAATCTTGTTTTTGGGGATTTTTTTTTTTTTTTATTACTGCTTCAATTTCCTTGCTGGTTATGGGTCTGTTCAGGTTTTCTATTTCTTCCTGTTTCAGTTTTGGTAGTCTGTACATCTCTGGGAGTACATCCATTTCTTCCAGATTACCTAATCCGCCTCAAAATCAATAAAAATAAGTCAACGCCGTGACATTATAGTGAAACTTACACATCTGAGAGACAGAGAGAAAATCCTGAAAGCAGGTCAAAACAAGATGTCTGTAACCTACAAGCATAGAAACATTAGATTGGCAGCAGACCTATCCACAGAGTCCTGGCATGCCAGAAATGACTGGTGTGATATATTCAGGTTGCTAAATGAGAAAAAAAAAATGCATCCAAGAATATTTTATCAGGTAGGATGTCATTCAAAATGGAAATTGTGATAAAATGTTTCCAGACAAATAAAAATTTAAGGAATTTGTGATCACCAAAACAGCCCTATAAGAAATATGAAAAGGGATCCTCTAAGCTAAGAGAGAGCCCAGAAGTAAGAGAGACCAGAAAGGAACAAAGACAATATACAGCTACAGTCACTTTAAAGGTAACACAATGGCACTAAATTCCTATCTCCCAATAGTTACTCTGAATGTAAATGGACTAAATGCCCCAATAAAAAGACACAGGGTATCAGATTGGATAAAAAAGCAAAACCTATTGATATGATGTGTTCAAGAGACTTAATTTAGGCCCCAAACACCTCCATATATAAGGTGAGGGTGTAGAAAACCATTTCCCATGCTGTTGAACATCAAAAGAAAGCTGGGGTGGCAATCCTTATATCAGACAGATAAGATTTTAAACCAAAGACTATAATAAGAGATGAGGAAGAGCACTATATCATAATTAAAGGGTCTCTTGAACACAAAGATCTGACAATTATAAATATTTATTCCTCTAACGTAGGAGCAGCCAATTATATAAACCAATTAATAATCAAATCAAGAAAACACATTGGTAAAAATACAATCATAATATGAGACTTTAACACCCCCTCCCTTCAATGGACAGATCATCTAAGAAAAAGATCAAGTAGGAAGCAAGCGCTTTGAATTACACACTGGACCAGCTGGATTTCACAGATATATTCAGAACATTCCCAGAATACACATTCTTCTCGAGTGCATATGGAACATTCTCCAGAAAAGATCACATACTGGGTCACATACCAAGTCTCACCTGGAACCACAGGATTGGGAGCATTCCCTGCATATTTTCAGACCACAATGCTTTGAAACTGGAACTCAGTCACAGGAGGAAAGCTGGAAAGAACTCAAATACATGGGCTGAAGAGCATCCTACTGAAGAATGAGTGGGTCAGCCAGGAAATTAAAGATTTTTTTTTTTTAAATCATGAAAATGAAAGTACAACTGTTCAAAATCTTTAGGTTGCAGTAAAGGCTGCCCTACAAGGGAAGTATATAGCACTATAAGCCTTCCTCAAGAAGCAAGAAAGATATCAAATACACAACCTAAGTTTACAGCTAAAGGAGCTGGAGAAAGAACAGCAGAGCCAATCCCAGCAGAAAAAGAAAAAAAAAAAATACAGATTGAGCAGTTATCAATGAACTAGAAACCAAAAGAATAGTAGAAAAGATCAATGAAACTAGGAGTTTGTTCTTTGAAAGCCAAGAAGAGAAAGTCAAGTATCGCATGGTTTCACTTACTTGCACTGCATGAGGGGTAAACTGGAGGACAGTGGGAGAAGGAAAGCAAATGGGAACTAGGGTAATCTAGGGAGGGAAACGAAACAACAGAGACTTTGGACACAGAAACAAACTGAGGGACTTGGAGGGAGGGGGGTGGAGGGATGGGAGAGCCTGGTGGTGGGTACTGGGGACACCTAAAGTGTGGAGCACTCGGTGTGGGGAATGGGGAATGAATCTTGGAACACTGGAAAAAAAAAAATTTAGTAACAATAAAAAAAATAAAAAAATAAAAAAGAATTAGTAAAATTGATAACCCCTGAAAGACTTATCAAAAAGAAAATAGAAAAGACCCAAATAAATCAGATTGTGAATGAAAGAGGAGAGATCACAACCAACACCAAGAAATACAAAAGAAAATATAAGAACATATTATGAGCAGCTATATGCAAATAAATTAGACAATCCATGCTGTTTTTTAAAATTACTGTTATTATTTTCTTTAACAAAAAGATGTTAGGATAGTCATCTATCCTTTGAGATGAAGTTACAGTTATCTTTAGTGGAGTCATTCTTTCAACATGAGTTTCTTTTTTCCTTTTTCTCTTTTTAAGATTTTATTTATTTATTTGACACACAGAGAAAGAGACCACAGGTAGGCAGAGAGGTAGGCAGAGAGAGGGGGAAGCAGACTCCCCACCAAGCAGAGAGCCTGATGTGGGGCTCAATTCCAGGTCCCTGAGATCATGACCCAAACAAAAGGCAGAGGCTTAACCCTCTGAGCCACCCAGGTGCCCCTCCTTTTTTTTTTAACTTCAAGTTTTTTTTTTTTTTTTAAGAGCTATAACATTATGATATTTCTTTCTATGAGCACATCTTTATATATTTCCTTTGTTTCTTTTACTGCCCACCTCTTAACAAATATAGAAAATATATATACATGGATATTTTATTAGGGTTAGGGTGGATTAGGAATCTTTTATTTATTTTTTTGTTTTTTGCATAAATTTCTTATAATTACTAGCCTGTTTCTTATTTATAACAAAACTGTAGTTTTTTTTTCCTTTTAATTGTAATGAAATAGAAAAGAGTGGGAGAGAGTCATGTGAGTTAAATCTTCATCTTTCATTATGGCTAACAGAATCTGTATAAAGTTATTAAATACTATTTAGTAATACTAATATTACCACCAGAATAGTTCTTAAAAGAAGATATATGTTGATGATAGGGAGTGGATAATAGATTATTCTTTTTAATTACTGCTGTAGTATTTTATTTTTCCCTCATGTACAGCTTATTGATTTATTTGTAATTACCTCTTTCTACCAAAGATTGAACATAGAAACTTTCAGCCTATCACAGAAAGTGTGCATGGAAAATAAGTTCATGTGGCAAAGGCATACAAAAGGAAGTTAAATTCCAATACTTCACCAACTACTTTGTCTAAATCTGCAGGAGGGGGGGCCACATGATTTCCGTAATCTAAGTAGTCTTGGTGTTGAACATTTTATATGTCTATACATGCTCAGTTTCTCATACACAAGCCACTTTTAGGTTTGAAATTAGTAAGAGAGTGTGATTTTATTCTAGTTTTATAATAATGTATATATAGCAGAAATATAAATATAAATAAATCAGTATAAGGACTATAAAAAGGTATACATAATTATATACATATAGTATATATAAAGAGAATATATATGGGTCTTACTATTATAGAGTATTTAATACAGTATATATATGTATATATTTTTATACTCATGAATTTTAGGAGCATATGTGAAGTAATATTGCTATTAAAATTAGCTTCCATTTTGTCTAATAGTATTCATATGTGAATTTAGTAATTTCACATTTATTTCATAACTTATCAAATTCCAATAGTGTGTTTCACAATTTGCCTTTTGACTAATTGATGATTTCTTTATACTAATTTTTTGCTGAATTTGTTTTGGATAGTTTTCAAAGAGAAGAGCAA
The DNA here is from genome assembly GCA_004023965.1 of Spilogale gracilis. Lineage (NCBI taxonomy): Eukaryota > Metazoa > Chordata > Mammalia > Carnivora > Mephitidae > Spilogale > Spilogale gracilis. Next base: position 11,921 of record PITA01030074.1, on the reverse strand, counting down.
ATGCTGGATGATATTTTTACATGGCCCAAACTGTTTGAGGGAGAGCTTCAAAGGTAGTCTGCCAAGCTGCAATATTCAGGAGTGGCAGAGAAACAAGAAAAGCAGTCTTTGCCTATGACTGCTGTATAGGAATAGTCACAAGGAGTGAAATTATCCAATAGCTGATATTACTGCAACTTTTTTTTCCCCACTAACCACCACTGATGTGGTTTCATTCATTTATTGCAGTTAAGAATGATATAAAAGTCAACATCTTCCTGACTTCAGGGTAACTCATAGGCATTTGCTATCTCCTTATTTTCACAAGCCGAGGAAAGGACAATTAGTAAGATCTTTTCCCTAGAATCAGAGAGTGAAATATGGTTTTTAAGGTATGGTGGTGGTATTAAGGACTTTTGTTTAGGGTGGAAGATGAGGTCACTGAGAAATTCAGCTGGGGCTGTATCTTTTGCCCTTATCTAGCATATGAGGACAAAGTAATCAGTGTTAAAATCTTCTGCCTCTTAGTATGGGTTTTTCCTGAGTTCACTAAGAAATTATTTTTCTTTCTTTTCTTTTCTTTTTTCACTTTAAGGCATACATCATGCTTTAATATCTGTTATTTAATTTGTGTATCATCCTAGCCACCTCTGTCTTAATCTGAGATTATTCTTGCCCCACATACTACGTAATTATTAGAGCTATCATGTGAATACAATATGTTGCTTAGCCTGACTGATGCTTATTGATCTCTGGGGGAGAGAATCTGACTCATTGAAGGACATGAGTCCTTTTCTGTGATATTTGTAAATGTAATCTAAGAAGAAAAGTCCATCACTTTTCTGAGTGAATGGAGTGTTAAATGTCTATGTGGGAGCTAGTGACAACCATATTTTCCATATAGCCTCAAAAAAATTTGGTGAGTGGAAATGGAAGCATTCTCATAGTATTGGTAAAGACTGAAAGGAAAGCATGGTAGTTTTTAATTCCTCAAAACCATTGTTCCTGACTTAGTTCTATTCCAATTCTCTTTATAAAACATTTTCCAATTTCTTCATTTCAGGTCAGATCTTGGTATTTGCAATCAAAAGAATCCTTATCAATACATTAGACATATGCAGAGCTATGTATTCAATAAGCCTTTAAAAGATAATTTTAAAATACTCAGTTAAGTGTTTAAAACCAAGTCTTCCCAATGGAGTGAAGCAATCCTTAGTCATATAATGATATTTTCCTTATCCTAATAATGAAAAGCATTGCAGCTATTAAGGAACATATAAATGTCAGAGGTCAAGTTCCCAAGAAACAGCCTCTGAGATATGGATTTGTGTGCAGAATTTATTGGGAATTGTCCTCAAGGACAATATTGTAAGTGGGAGAGGAAAGCACATTGGGATAAAGAAGTTGAACTACAGTGCCTGTGGGAAGCTATCAAGCTGGTTGGCCTTCAACGATATCTCTATACTTAGGATTTACCTTCAGGTCGACTAAGCATTGAATGCAGTCACTGACTTCTAGTTGAGGTCAATTCCTGAAAAAAATGATTCATCTGGGTTTATTTTTAGGTGTTGAATTTATAAGTTCTTTATAGATTTTGGATACTAGTCATTTATCTGATAAGACATTTGCAAATATCTTCTCCCATTCCATCAATAAATGGACAGAAGGCATGAGCTGATATTTCTCCAAAGAAGACATACACATGGCCAACAGATAGATGAAAAAATGCTCAGCATCAGGGAAATGCAAATCAGAACCTAATGAGATACCACCTGACACTGGTCAGAATGGCTAAAATTAACAACTCAAGAAACAACAGATGTTGGCAAGGATGTGGAAAAAGGGAAACCCTCTTGCACAATTATTGAGAATGCAAACTGGTGCAGCCACTCTGGAAAACAAATATGAAGATTCCTCAAATTTGAAAATAGAAATACCCTACAAAAATCTGCAGGCTGATGGGGAAGTTGGTACCTAGGGCCCAAAGCTGGGAGTTTTGGTCAGTCTGCCATAGCACCACTACATTAGATACAATGACATTTCTAATTCTTATCTAATTTCTACTTAGCTAATGATTTTTTAAGATTTTATATATTTATTTGAGAGAATACAACAGAGAGAGAGCACAAGCAGGGGTGAGCATCAGGCAGAGGGAGAAGTATGTTCCCTGCTGGGCAGGGATCCTGACGTGGGATTTAATATCAGGACTCTGGGATCAAGACCTGAGCTGAAGGCAGACACTTAACCAACTGAGCCACCCAGGCTCCTCTTAGCTAATGATTTTAAGATAATGTTCACAGTATATATGCCCTGTGTGACTCCTAGTTGTATAGTAAAATGTGAAGGGAGCCCAGTAGACTATCAACAATCAAGCAAATAAAACATCATTCTCTCATGTAGATACTTTCACTTTTTCATCTGATTCAGGGATAGAATGTATAGAGAGTGATGTCTGTAATTGGAAAACAGAATCCTTGCACCTCTAAGCTTTGCAAAATTAGTTATAAAAGTTTGAACTATTCTTTGTATTTTTGTAAATCTAAATTGCATTTTTTAGTAATTTGTGAACTAGAGGTACATTTTCTTTTTAAAACAGGAATTAACTGATTTTAATATCTAATTTCTCTACTGATAAAATATATTATTAAGCATTGTTGTGGTTGTTAACCAAAAGTCAAGAAAAGGTTTTTTGTTAATTAAAAATCACTTTGTTTTATAGAAATAATATTTTAAAACTTAAGAGATCTGGGAAAATAATAAAAGTCATTATATTTAGCAAGTTTGAAAATTGTTGATGTAAAAAAAGGACTTTAGAGGCTAAAAAATTGAGTTATAATTCTATTTCTGCTACTAAATAATTATGGTTTTAGAGGTCACTTAAAATGTCTGCTCCTCTGTAAAATTAGATAATAGGGTAAGTCATCTTGAAAAATCTCTTTAAACTCTAATGTCTGTCATTTTTCATTTTTTTGATATTCCATTGTCTTTCTACACTTCAGTTGCTCTCTCTGACTCCAGGTAAAGGAGTGGGGAGGAGATCATTTGGAATATTTTTTGCTCTTTTGCACACTTCAGTGGATAATTATCTTCACAAGATTCAACAAATGTCTATTTCTCATCCATTCAGATTCATTTATTCATACAGTAAACATTTTTTCAGTACTTTCTAATTATCATTTTATCTGCTAGATACCAGGAACAAGATAAAGTGTGTTCTTTAGGTGCTTATTGTCAGTAGGAGAATTAAAAGTGCATATGTATGCTATAGTACTTGGTACTGTATTGTAATTTGAAAGAATAGAAGCTTGTTCAGTATTTATAAGTAACATAGAGGAAGAGCAGACCAATATTTTGGGAATATTAGCTGATGAGGAGTATAGATCTGGCTGCAGAGTAATTCTTGCCTAAGGTCCTATTGGCATTCTTTTTTTTTTTTTTTTTTTTTCCTGAGAGAATATGAGATTCTTGGGTTGAGTTTCCAACACAGCACTGATAATCTCCAGCTCTTATAGATTATCCAAAATAGAAATTCAAGTATTTATTTTTGTCATTTGTGTTTCAATAATATTTGTGACAGAATCCAGCAACAAATAAGAAATAAAACTGAATTAAATCAAGTTATGATAGTTTTTGAGTTATTTCTTTAAAATTTGTGAAAAATGATTTCAGAAAATTTCTTCTTTTTAAAGAGAGTTAAAATATTTTGATAAAAACATGGAGTATGGAGTATGTCTGCTTCCATTAACTCTTTTCTCTCTTACAGTGCTTCTTGATACAAACACTTACCCTCTTTCTTCTCTAGCTCCTCAAAATAAACGCTTAAGTGTATATCAAGTCTGACAAAAAGCCCTGGCATTTCTGTAGACATCCATGTTCTGGAATTTAGATCATGTTCAGTCATTTTATCCAACCATATATTGGGAGAACATCCTGAGCACCATGCTCAGCTATTTTAAGAAGTGTTTAGTATACATACACAATACAAAACAATGGAAACAAGTAGAATACTGTTTTATTTTTAAGGAGCACTTAGATATTAAGCATGGAGATGGAATGCCAAGTTTTTTTTATACAGTAGTCCTTGAAGAAACTATCATTTTTTTTTATAAAGACAGTTATCAATCCAACAAATTCAAACCTGGTGCATATTTATATTTGAGGTTTTTTTTTTTTTAATTTTTTAAAGATTTTATTTATTGGGACGCCTGGGTGGCTCAGTTGGTTAAGCGACTGCCTTCAGCTCAGGTCATGATCCTGGAGACCCGGGATCGAGTCCCACATCGGGCTCTCTGCTCGGGCGGGAAGCCTGCTTCTCCCTCTCTCACTCCCCCTGCTTGTGTTCCCTCTCTGGCTGTGTTTCTCTCTGTCAAATAAATAAAATCTTTAAAAAAAAAAAAAAAGATTTTATTTATTTGACAGAGAGAAACACAGCCAGAGAGGGAACACAAGCAGAGGTACTGAGAGAGGGAGAAGCAGGTCTCCCGCCAAGCTGGAAGCCCGATGTGGGGCTCGATCCCGGGTCTCCAGGATCATGACCTGAGCCGAAAGCAGTCGTTTAACCAACTGAGCCACCCAGGCGCCCCTATATTTGAGGTTTTTTGGGTTTTTTTTTTTGTTTTTTTTTTTGTTTTCTGAAGTACTCTTCTTGGAGGTTCAAAAGAAAAAAAATGTTATTCTTTATCTGAAGATTATATTTGTTTTTAAAATGAAACTCTGATTTTATGTGAGACTTTGAGTATTTGGCACCTAATCCCATGGTGCATGTTTAGACTTTATGGAATTTATCTAGAATCTAGAGATATTGTCTCACTCCATATTCTTCCTGAACTTATCTCATTCCATGACTTGACTTGCCATCTGTAAATAGATAACTTCCAAGTTTTTATCTCTAGTAGGAACTATATTACAAAAATTCAGTGCAATATGGTTAACTGTTTACTTCACATCCTTACTTGTATGTCTAAGATACATACAAAAGCATTTATCAAAACATGATAACTGGTAACTACATGCAAATGTATACAAAGTAATATACACACTTGCTTAAAAACATACACATGTAAGAAATCCTCAGCTTGTGCAATTTTCCTTATGTTAGCAAGTATGATGGTCATTAAAAATGATGATGAAAAAAATAAATACATGTTTGTGTAGAAAGATTGCAAACTATAGAAAAATATAAATCCATTAATTTCACCTGTTACCCAGCAAACTAATACTCCTGGCATTTTCAGGGATTTCCTTTTGGAAGAGATTTCCAATTTCTCTCTTGGCCATTCACTCCTTAATCATGTTTTTTTTTTTAATTCTTTAGATGTAATCAATATATTTATAATTTTTCTAAATAAATCCAGTAAATTATATGTTTGAATTTAATTTTTTCATATATTTATATATATATGTATATATACATATACATATATATTTTTCTCTTTTACTTTCTACATATTCCTTAAAATGTCTGCTTTAAATTCATATTTTATATTATGGAAATTCATACTACAAAAAAATTCATATTTAAATACAAAATGAAGGAATGATTGATTGATTATAATTTCCATTAATGGCTACTAGGCCATAAATTGCTTTTGGTAAAATTTTTAAAAGTCAACCTTTTCTTTGGAAAAATGCGGTCCTAGCACATTGCTTGCTATGTAGAATGTGAACAATGCTTTAGGCCCACTAGACTTCTTGATACAGGCAACTTCTATATAGTGTATGCTATGGTCCTGAGGTTGTGGGAGTCTTAAATTCTAGATTAACAAGGTGCCAACATTTATGTTAGCTATTCCCTTGCTCCAAAAAATTAGTCTTTACTCAAGGAGCCTCTGAATTATTTTCTATGTTGAAGACCTGAGTATAATTGTTCTATACTTAAGAGTAAATGGAGGTAGGAAAATAAAATAATTCATGAAGCGAGCATTACTTTGTCCTTTTGTTTCCAGCCTCATATCTTCCAAATCCATATATGACACCTGTGGCATCAGGGTCTAGAGGCTCAACAGGCTTCTGCTGAGCAGAATTGCTCTATTCTATTTTGGAATGCACCTCCAAAAGTAGCTTTCTTTACTTTCCTTCATTTGTCACCTTTTTTTCCTAATTTCCATCCTCGATAAAGGGATGAAGTAACTTTTATTGATACTGTCTCTTTTGTGTGGATATATATTTTTGTTTCTATTATAATTTTGATGAAGTTTTAAGAAAAAGAGAAGGTAGAACATTTTGCGCAAATCACCTCTTCAACCAGAAGCCCACTAGGCATTTAAAAATGTAGTCAGAAAAATTTTTCCCAAAATGAATCATTCATAAATGTCTTAAGTGTAACATTTCCATTCACTTATTAAAGAGACATTTTGGGCGCCTGGGTTGCTTAGTGGGTTAAAGCCTCTGCCTTGGGCTCAGGTCATGAGCTCAGGGCAGAGTCCTGGGATCGAGCCCCCACCCCCCCCCTCCCCAGGTTGGGCTCTATGCTCAGCAGGGAACCTGCTTCCTTGCTTCCTCCTCTCTCTCTGCCTGCTTCTCTGCCTACTTGTGACCTCTCCCTGTCAAATAAATAAATAAAATATTTAAAGAGATTTCACAATTATCATTTTTATTTACCTTATTGCCTTAATTTTAAGAGCTTTATATAAATATTTTTTTAAAGATTTTATTTATTTATTTGACACAGATGGGCTTCTCTCTTCTTGTTGTTTAGAATCTTCTGAGTCTTTTAGCAGGTGTGTACCTCCTCATTCCTGCATATTCAGAAGTTATCTTTACCTTCCATCTTCTGCTAATCTGTTATTTATGACCATGTTAACAAACCATCCTGCAACTTACACATATGTGTTATAATTTCTTGAGTCTTTGTTTCAACAAGAGTTCAGCTGAAACATTCTTCTAGCCTTCCTTAAGGTTTCTTATGTACCTGCACATGGAGGGAGTCAGGCTGGGACATCCAAAATGGGTTTGATTCAAAGCAAAAAGAAACGGAGTGCCTGAGGGACAGCCGGGGAGATGGGGATCTGCAGAGAGAAATGCTCCCGGAGGTACCGCGTGATGGAACCCAGCGGAACCTGTGGAGTGGAGTCTATTTTTCTGCCACTTTCTTCTTTATTTTTTTTTCTTTCCTCCACTGCTTTTCTCTGATGCTTCTCTCCACCCCATGGGCCAGGCATGGACCCCCCAGGGAAGGCGATTTTGCCGACTTGCACAGAATGTGGGGGCTGCGGGACCTCACTCCCTCCTGCGTGGGGGTCACCACAGACTCCCTGGACATAGACAAGGTAGCACAACCCAAAATCAGTTGCGGTTTTCCTGGCATGGGAGCGAAACAACAAGCGGGGGATTGGGACAGGAACCAAACCAGCGTCTGCACCTGCCCAGCTGTGACAGGCAGCCAAGGGAGAGGATACAGGGAGAGGCTGTGCCCCACCCACCCCCCATCGTCCAGAGGGTTGCTAATTAGGGGCTCTCTCTGGGAAGGAGGTCTGGTCGCAGACATCTTGCTCCAAACTGACTTCCTCAACAGCTGCAAAAGGCCGTAAAAGAACAACCCCCCCCCAGAGAACTGACCCTGACAACCTGTTACCATGGTCCCCAGTCCCTAGGAAGGGGGCAGAGAGACGCAGCCCAAGTAGAAAGGACAGAAAACAGCGCAGCAGGCCCCGCCCACAGAAGTCAAGCCAGAAGCACAAGAGGACAGCACCCAAACTGTAAAACCCCAACATTGGGTTTTACATTTATTAAACTCCTGGTACTTCCCCAAAAGCTGTACGCTTTATTGATACAGTGTTTCACCTTATTTGCTTTTTTAACTTTTTTTCTATTTTTACTTTTTTTTTTAAAGATTTTATTTTTTTGACAGAGAGAAACACAGCTAGAGAGGGAAGACAAGCGGTGGGGGAGGTGAGAGAGGGAGAGGCAGGCTTCCTGCCCAGCAGGGAGCCTGATGTGGGACTTGATCCCGGGTCTCCAGGATCATGACCTGAGCCGAAGGCAGTCGCTTAACCAACTGAGCCACCCAGGTGCCCCAGGGGACTCTATTTTTATGTTTAAAGTTTCCACTTTAAACTTAAAAATTCATTCTCATGGTTTTTGTTCTTTTAATTTTTAACCCACTTTTTATCACAACGTGATACTTAATACAACACTCCATAACAATTTTTTACCTTGAAATTTTTTCAAACACATACCTGTGATTTCTGTTGTTGTTGCCTCTCGTTTGCTTGTTTATCTGTTTTTTTCCCTTTCTTCTCTCTTATTTCCTTTATTTTTTCTTTTAAATATACATATAGTTATAAGCTTCAAGGTAATCCTACATCCCTATTCAATACCACCCCTATATACAATCAGTTATAATCTCCCTATATCGTTAGAAAGTGGGCTCCTCCAACAATAATAACAAGACAAACTCGGCATGATCTGAAATACTTTCCTTGCCCATAAGGAGTGTCTGCCCTCACCTTCCCACCCTAGTCTGTCAGTGTTTCTGTGTAATTGTTTTTGCCTTTGTGTTATATAAATACAGGTCTTGGGGGTCATTCAGGTTGGGCTTCGCTTTTTGATCTCTTCATTTATTCTTGATGGCCATTTCCTTTATCCTATAGTAGTGTTGTACCATATAAATTCTACCACTGGGCCCCAGTCTGGCAGGGGTTTCTTTTCTTGCTTCCTTTCTTCCTTTCTCTTTTTTCTTTCTTCCTCCTTTTTGGTGGTGAATTCAGATTGCTCCAAAACCTTCCAGCGACCAATTCACCTGGATAGTGGCTGATATATTTAGCTATACACCCCCTCAACCTCTCCTCAACATAACTCAGAGGAGGAACAACCAACAGAAGAAGAACCCTGAGATTGTAACCCCGGTCAGAGAATTACTGGAAATGAACATAAACAATATGACAGAACTGGAATTCAAGGCAGCAATCGTCCAATCAATGGCTAATTTGGAAAAGAACATTAGTCTCAAAATGGAAGCCCTAATAACAGAAGTGAAAGCTGAGGTTAGAAAGACTATTAATGAGATGCAATCTAATTTAAATATGCTAACAGCTAGAGTAAGTGAAGCTGAAGATCATATCAGTGATTTAGAACACAGATGGATTAAGAAGGAGGATCAAGAGAAGTGTGGAGACAGCTAAAATCCCATAAAAACAGAATAAGGGAAATGATGCCACGAAACGCTCCAATATCAGAATTATTGGAATCTCCGAAGGAGTTGAGATAGAGAGAGGCCTAGAAGATATAGTTGAACAAATCATGGATGAAAATTTACATAATCTGGGAAATGGAACTAATGTTCATGTCCTAGAGGCAGAAAGGACACCCCCCAAGATCAATGAGGCCAGAAAAACCTCCAGGCATTTAATTGTGAAATTTGTGAATCATAAAACCAAAGAATGTGTCTTAAGGGCAGCTAGGGGGAAGCAATCCCTTACCTATAGAGGGAGGACCATCAGAATAACATCAGACCTTTCCACAGAAACCTGGCAAGCCAGAAAGCATGGCAAGACATATTCAGGAAATTACATGACAAAAATATGCAACCAAGGATAATGTACCCAGTAAGGTTGACTTTCAGAAAGGAATGAGAAATAAAGAGCTTCCAGGACTGCCAAAGTCTAAAAGATTATGCAACCACCAATCCAGCACTACAAGAAATACTAAGAGGGCTTCTATAAATGAGAAATGAACACAAGAGTGACACAGAACAAAAATTTACAGAGTTAATCGATAGAAACATGAACTTCACAGGCAACATGATGTCAATACAAATGTATCTATCAATAATCACTGGCAATGTGAATGGCCTAAATGCTCCAATAAAAAGGCACAGGGTTGCAGACTGGATACAAAAACAGGACCCATCCATATGCTCTTTACAAGAAACCCATTTTGAATCTAAAGACACTTCCAGATTGAAAGTGAGAGGATGGAGGATTATCTTTCATGCCAACAGACCCCAAAATAAAGCCGGGAAGCAATTCTCATATCAGACAAATTGGATTTTAATCTAAAGACTGTAGTCAGAGACATGGTAGGACACTACATCATTCTCAAAGGACCTATACACCAAGAATCTAACAATTGTAAATATTTATGCCCCCAACATGGGAGCAGCCAACTATATAAACTAACTGTTAAGCAAAATAAAGAACCATATTGATACAAATACATTAATTGTAGGAGATCTTATCACACCACTCTCAGCAAGGGACAGATCATCTAGACAGAAAATCAACAAGAAACAAGAGCCTTGAATGACACATTGGACCAGATGGATCTCATTGATATATTCAGAACGTTCCACCCTAAAACAACAGAATACTCATCCTTCTCAAGTGCACATGGAACTTTCTCGAGGATAGACCACATAGTAGGTCACAAATCAGGGCTCAACTGATACCAGAAGATTGAAATAATTCCCTGCATATTCTCTGACCACAATGCCGTGAAACTGGAACTCAACCACTATAAGAAGTTCAGAAGAAAATCACACACTTGGAAGCTAAAGACAATCCTGCTCGAGAATCTGTGGATCAACCAGGAAATCAAAGAAGAACTGAAACACTTCATGGAAACCAATGAGAATGAAGATACATCGATCCAAAACCTATGGGATAAAGCAAAGGCAGTCCTAAGGGTGAAATTCATAGCCATCCAAGCCTCACTCAAAAAAATTGAAAAATCCCAAATATATCAACTCTCATTACACCTTAAAGAACTGGAAAATCAACAAAAAATTAAACCCCCCACACAAGACGGGAAATAATTAGGATTAGAGCAGAGATGAATGAATCAGAAACTAGAGATACAGTGGAACACATCAACGAAACTAGAAGCTGGTTCTTTGAAAGAATCAATAAACCATTGGCCAAACTAATCCAAAAGAAACATGAGAAGACCCAAATTAATAAAATTATGAATGAAAGGGGAGAGATCACGACTAATACCAAGAAAATAGAAACAATCATACTATCAACAATTATATGCCAATAAGTTTAACAACCTAGAAGATATGGATACATTCATAAAAACCTATAAACTTCCAAGACTGAAACAGGAAGACATTGACAATTGAATAGACCTATATCTAGTAATGAAATTGAAGCAGTGATCAAAAACCTCCCCCAAAACAAGAGTCCAGGCCCAGGCGGATTCCCTGGGGAATTCTAACAAACATTCAAAGATGAAATAACACCTATTCTCCTGAAGCTCTTTCAAAAAATATAAATGGAAGGAAAACTTCCAGACTCTTTCTATGAAGCCAGCATCACTCTAATCCCCAAACCAGACAAAGACCCCATCAAAAAGGAGAATATCACTGATGAATACAGATGCCAAGATTCTCAACAAGATCCTTGCTAACAGGATCCTCCAACAATACATTAAAAAGATTATCCACCATGACCAGGTGGGATTTATCCCAGGTTTTCAAGGGTGGTTCAACACTCTCAAATCAATCAACGTGATAGAACAAATCAATAAGAGAAGAGAGAAGAACCACATGGTATGCTCAGTTGATGCAGAAAAGGCATTTGACAAAATACATCTGTTCCTGTTCAAAACTCTTCAAAGTATAGGGATAGAGGGAACATTTCTCAACCTCATAAATCTATCTATGAAAAACCCACAGCAAATATCATTCTCAATGAGGAAAAACTGACAGCCTTTCCTCTGAGATCAGGAACAAGACAAGGATGGCCCACTCTCACCACTACTGTTCAACATAGTGTTAGAAGTCCTAGCAACAGCAATCAGACAACAGAAAGTAATAAAAGGTATTCAGCTTGGCAAAGAAAAAGTCAAACTCTCTCTCTTTGCAGATGACATGATACTCTATGTGAAAAACCCAAAAGACTCTACCCCCAAACTACTAGAACTCATGCAACAATTTGGTAACGTGGCAGGATACAAAATCAATGCACAGAAAGAATGCACAGCATTCTTTTTTTTTTTTT
>PITA01030073.1:0-17026 GCA_004023965.1 Spilogale gracilis | reverse complement strand
CCATTTCCTTTCCTTCTCCCACTGTTCTCCAGGGTACCCCTCATGCATCGCAAGTAAGTGAAACCATGTGATACTTGACCCTCTCTTCCTGGCTTATTTCACTCAGCATAATCTCCTCCAGTCCAGTCCATGTTGCTACAAAAATTGGATATTTGTCCTTTTTGATGTAGGCGTAGTATTCCATTGTATATATGGACCACATCTTCACACGCTCGGGGACGCCCACACGCCGGAGGGAGCCCACACGCACGGGGGCGCCCAAGTATTATGATCTTTATTGCAGTATATCTGCACCTGCACCTAAACTTGCAGTTCCTGAACGTGAAACTTGGTTGGCCTAATTTAGAACAGGGCTCCAAGATTTGGAGGAAAATGGAAAAGAATAAATAGAGGACAGATTAGAGTCAGAACAAAAGAAATCAGACAAGCGATTTCCCAACTTTTCTTAGTTTATAAGTATAAATATAATCCTAGTTCTCCATGTGAAACTGCTGTATGGCCAACAAAATATGGGACCTCTCAAGTTTTTTCTTTGTGTTCAAAATATCTAGGTCAGATGAAGTTTACTTAGTGCCTTTCTGCAAAAATTTTCAGGTTTTTCCATTTTGGGCGATATTAAATATTTAGCTTCATAAAATTAAATGTCATGGATGACTTGGAATTATTTCTTAAATATTTTACTTATCAAACAATGACTAATATTTAGTCTATATATCATCACTTACTCTAAGCTTGATATTGTTTCCTCCTTTTGAAGGTTTTAATTAAAATACTAAAATTTTTAAAATGTAGGTGTTTGTTGCCAGGTTACAGAGTGTAGTGAAAGAAGAGTCATTTCTTTTGGAGCTAAACTAATCTGGGTTTCAGTCACAAATCAGAATTTTCTTCTGTGGGATCTTGGGCAAATTATGTAATCTCTATAAATCACAGTTTCCTCATCTGTAAAGTGAGGATGGTAAGATTGCCTCACAAGGTTGTCATGAAGAAAAATGAGACAATCTAGGTAGAATGTCTAAAAATTTAGGAAGTTCTGAACTTTATATTAAGTTCCCTACATGGTAGCTTCAATTTTATTTCTCCTAGTGTTTCTGTGTTTATTCTATCATCCTAAAAGTCCCCCAATTTTAGACTTTGGATATTCAGTAATATACATTAAGTAAATCGAATGACATTTGTATTTGTACAAAGGAAATTGTTAGTATTATCTCCTATTAGCTGTTCTTTTATAGTTCAATCACCGTGTCTCAGTAGGGATAATTAGAAATTCACTTAAAATGCTTTTTACCTCAAAATATGTCTAGTTTTTCTGAATTCCTGAATTATTTTTCTTTCACCTTAGATTATCATCTGTTGGTGGATGGGTTCCCAAAATTCCTTTCATTTTAACCACAACTATTTGCTTAAAGTGGTACAGAAAAGCTAAATGTTACTTTCTTAAATCTTTACTAGTATTCCTCCTTTCCTTAAATGGCATTTACTTAACCTGTTTAAAACTTAAACTTTATTTTCAGGGATAATAGTACTTAAAACTCTTATGTGAGTCTTCTCTTGCTACTACTAATGTGTATAATTATTCTTTAGGGACCCTTATTTTATATATATATCCATCCCCATTTCAAAATGTGTGTTCTGTAAGTGTCAGATTCTAATTCCTAAAAAGCACCCACTTATAATAATTTAAATGCACAGACCAGGGTGTGATGTCATAAGCACTGAGCTGAATAAAGAGGAGTTGGACCACATAGTTTTTATGTCTTATCTGGCAATAAAATAAAATTTTGTATCTAAGTCAGTGATTCTTAATTTGTTTCCAACTTAAGTACAAGATATTTACATGTATGACATATTCTACTGTTCAGTTTCCTGGCATGCTATCTAATTCCATCTCACCCAACCCCCATGCAAGAAAGCATATCAATGCAAATGACTAAGAGTGACATCATTATGGGGATAAATTTGAATCTGTTCTGATGTTGCAAGAAAAGCAAGTTATTTAAAAATGTGTATAACTTAGTAGTAGTTGCTAATCCTTGAGACACACCTTATAGTACTAGTATTGAGACCCGTTACTTCTGCATTTTCCTGAAATGAATGCCTCTTCACTTGTAAGTTTTGTAATGCTACAGAAGAAAAGATTGCTATATTTAATTTTATGTAACCGATAATGAAGAGTGTTACATTTAAAAAACAGAGTAACTGATAATGAATATTTAAAAAGATGTGAGCAATAGCTCCATGGTCTTTATCGTAAATAAAATAGTATGAATTGTTCTAGAAATACTGAAGTTTTCCAGGATAAATTATTGTTCTTGCAGAAAAAGTATTTCTGTAGTGGTACAAATGGATTTATTTATTTATTTATTTTAAAGATTTTTATTTATTTATTTGACAGAGCAAGAGAGGGAGAAGCAGACATCCCGCTGAGCAGGGAGCCCAACACAAGGTTCAATCCCAGGATTCTGAGCCAAAGGCAGATGTTTAACTTACTGAACCACCTAGGCACCACAAGACAAATTATTTTAGGAGAAGCGGAAGCCCTTAACGCTAGAATATTTATATTCTAGGTGTTTGGTGTATAAAAATGCTCTTTACACTGGTTCATTCAGAAAAGTATCTTTAAAATTACATTGCTCTGCTTTTAAATAGGTCATCCTGAATGGATGTAGTATATATACTATACAGTTAGAGGTGAAAACTTAAAAAACCTATGTCTCTTGAACCCTTGACATTAGCAAATGGTATTTCGCCAAAGCATCGTGAATCTAGGATAAAACTATCTCCATAAAACACAGGCATATTTAATTGAAAAATTTCAGCGATCCATTCAGACCCATAACAATTCTATTGTTAAAAATTTTTTCCTTCTAAAATGAAGTCTGGATAATTTTGCATCACATCATTAGTATATATTACAGAAAAGGTTCTCATTTTTGTCTCTTGTATCCTGGGGTTTGCAGAATAAGAATATTTCTGATTTGATCACAAAGGCCGCTGCATTGTCACAAAGACGAAGAGTTAGTTCTTGGTCACAGCAGTGTCTAACACTTGCTGCTGTTTCTTAGATATGTTGTCCTTGGGGCTGAATACTTATGTAGTGTGTGTCTTTTCTGCTCTCGGATTGTCCAGTTTGGCAGCACTTCCCAAGCTTCTCTTGCTAGTTGGTCGTGGCTCTTTTGTTAATTTCATGTTATACAAAGGAAAATGCATTTGACTCTTACTAATATTCACTTTGGATAACAATTGGTTCAGTGTCTACCATAGTTGCCCTATCACCTCTTCATGAAAATGTTTATACAGTGTTTTCACTTTCTCTTGAACTATATTTCCTTCAGAATCACATGCTCTATATTCTCTCTTATAGAGGTTAACCATTATTTCAACTTCCATTAAGGTTTTCAGATTTTCTAGGAGCAGAGGAAACATTTTCAAGCAACACCCTCCCCCTTTTTTTTAGAATGCAATCTGTGGTTTATGGTAAGCTTTCTAACGATGCAGATCCAGTCACTGTCACATTTCGTATCCATTCTGAATTTACTCTAAATATATATATTCTGGTTAAGTACCATCACTTTGTGAGGCTTTTAGCTTTCTATGTATTGAATAAATCGGCACTAGTAAAGTAATTAAAGAGATCTAACCAATGCAATTTTCTCAGATAATTATTAATGACAACTTGTTAGTTCACTCTTCCAATTATTTATAAACAGTTATATGGGGCAAAGTGTAGGATTTTTTTTTTAAGATTTTATTTATTTATTTGACAGCGGGAGATCACAGTTAGGCAGACAGGCAGGCAGAGAGAGGAGGAAGCAGGCTCCCTGCCCAGCAAAGAGCCTGATGCGGGCCTCGATCCCAGGACCCTGAGATCAGGACCTGAGCTGAAGGTGGAGGTTTTAACCCACTGAGCCACCCAGGTGCCCTTTTTTTTTTTGTTTTTTTAAAAAATATTTTACTTATTTATTTTTGAGAGAGACAGTATGAGCAGGAGGAGGAAGCAGAGGGAGAGGGAGAAGCAGACTTCCCACGGTACAGGGCTCAATCCCAGGACCTCAGGATCATGACCTGAGCCGAAGGCAGTCTCTTAACCGACTGAGTCACCTAGGTGCCCCTACAGGATCTTTATCTAGGTTTATATAGAACAGAAAACTTTTACAAAGCAGGAAACCGGTTTCTTTCTCTTACTGATACATACAAGAATGTGTATATATGTAAAAATAATATAACATATTGTGTTATAATTATTTGTTCATATATATTACTTTTATTCTTCCCTCCTGAACATTTTAACCTTCAAGGTAGAAACAATTTCTGTCAGTAAAAGTTTTTGAGTAAATTACATGGATTCAGATACTGTTACGGGGGAGGGGTATTAACGTTTGGTGCCTGCTGAAAGTGTTACTTTTTATGCATTTGTTTGATTTTCTTTACGACTCCTGTAAATTGGATGACTTGTTTTTTCTTTCTTTATTTTTTTTAAAGGTTTTATTTATTTATTTGTCAGAGAGAGAGCAAGCATAAGCAGGGGGAGTGGCAAGCAGAGGGAGAAGCATGCTCCCTGTTGAGCGAGGTGCCTGTTGTGGGATTTGATCGCATGACCCTGGGATCATGACCTGAACTGAAGGCAGATACTTCACCCACTGAGCCCCCCAGGCGTCCCTAGCTTGTTTTTTCTTTTTGTGATCTGAAACCAATGTCAGGTCACATCCTATAGCCTAGGAGACCCAGCTATAAAGTGTTGACTGCGGTTTGAACTTAGTTCTTTCATATGCTAAATCTGAAATGAATGGAAATGGTACATGTCTAAATATAATAAACCATTAGCAGTTTCAGCTATTTATGAGTGATTCTAAAGGTCCATGTTGAAATATTTGCAGTTTTGCTCCACTGAATTGTTATTGGAAGTGATACCCTCATATATACGTGACCCTAGCTAACTGCCCAATGTTTACATCTTGTCTTGGCGTTGTTTTCTGTTTGAGGTTGTCCTATATTATAACTTTTGTCAAGTGAAGAAATATTTGTTTCTTTATAAAAAAAATTTCCTGAAAAAAAAAATCAGGTGTTGGAAATAAAGAAAAAGTAAACAAATCTAAGACAGTGGTAGATATTAGCCAGAAATAGATATTTTTGAGTAAGTGTAAAAATGGAATGTTGAATACAATGAGTCTGACATGGTTGTGAATCAATCTATCACACCTCCTAGGAAAACAAAAGTTGACTTGTGAAGCATCGTTAACTGAGTGTTCCAGCTCTGTCAAAAATTCTCATGGTTTTAGACAGATTTCTTGAAAATGTTGGGAATTTTATATTCATAAATCCTGTCCCACTTCCCTTCTCTGTCACCCTTAATAGTATTTGAAAGAGATTTGACTTTATAAATAGCTGCTACTTTTTGGAAGTTGATGTAGTTCTTACAAATATCTTAAAATATTAACTTGAATAGCAGTATCCTCACTTACAGAATAGTATAGGTGTCTTCTGAGTTTCACAGTTAATTGTTACAGAAAAGTAGTTAGACCTTGGTGATGGGCGCTTTCTAAGGTTCTGATTTCTCTTTTGTATTTTGGAGCCTGTGGTTTGATTTACCCTATGGCTGGAAGTGGCATTCTAGGATTGAAGTGGCTTGGCTTAGAGACACTTGCTGTATTCTATATAGTAATATAGTTTTTGGAGGAGGGTGAAGGTGGTAAAGAAATAGGCATGTCCTCAAGTAGGTCTACATTATAAGAATAATTCAGGGGGCGCCTGGGTGGCTCAGTTGGTTAAGTGACTGACTTCCGCTCAGGTTATGATCCCGGAGACCCCGGATTGAGTCCCACATTGGGCTCCCTGCTCGGCGGGTAGCCTGCTTCTCCCTCTCTCACTCCCCCTGCTTGTGTTCCCTCTCTGGCTGTGTATGTCTCTGTCAAATAAATAAAATCTTCAAAAAAAAATTATTCAGAAATGTTCCGTGTAACATAAGAGGTAGATTGTACAGGAGTGGGAGAGAGAGCAGGAGACACTTCCTTTTTTGGTCATGCCACAGATGTTAATAGAGTACTCACTCCATGTAAGGACTTACCTTATGGCTCCAGATAATTATAAAGTAAAGAGAAGTTTCAGACTGTTTTCCCGAAAGAGAGTATGATGTAGTAGAAAGAGCATTCCATATTAAAACCAGACCCGCTTAGGGTTGAATCTACACTACCAGTAATTTGTTTTATGAATTTAGGCAAATAATTTAACTCCTATAGCTTTAGTTTTTTTCATTTGAAAACCAGCTATCTGTTCATCTGATAACCGATGATAATACTAAAACTTTCAGTTCCTTCTAGTTGCATGAGATCAAAATGCTACTCATACTAGCTTAGGCCACTGGCTCAAACAGGAGTGTGCTTCTTCAAATGCACATGGTTTTAAGGGTTCGAACAGTGATCTCACGACACAGTGGCTTTCTCTTGTGTTAACTTTCAGGTAGGTTTTCCTCCATATGGAGCCCTTTAATGGTTCTAGGCTTACAGTCTTTGAATTTAGCAGGCCCAATGTAAAAAATGTTTCTCTTACCCACAGTTTTAGTATTAATCCTGGGATTACATCTCATTGAAGGAATTGAGTCATGTTACCATCCTTGATGTCTGTGATCAGAGGGATAGCATCTGAAGCTAGGCCAGATCTGGATCTAGGTACTAACTGCTGACACTGGGAGTAGGAAGTTTGGTCAGTCACAGGGTCTGAATCATGTGAACTGAGGTCACTGAAAGAAAGACTGCAGTGTGACTGGGAAGGGGCAGTGGATGCTGGGCAAACATAACCAAGAGAGTCACTGTAATCTTCCCAGTGTGCATCACGGCCGCCCCTACATATACTACCTTGAAAAAAGGACCTTGCCTGACTTAATGCAAAATTTTCACTTAAACTTCCAATATATTTACCCCTGCCCCCTAGCAAAGGAAGGCAACTCAAAGACTCATTTAAGTACTGCATCTAACTTTAAGTTCAAGATCTCTGGGTAATTTCTGTCAGTTCTGTTTGAATAGATAGCCTTAGGTTCTTAGCCTTCGGGTCTAGGAACTTATGGTTAAATGATAAATATAAGTAATTGTAATAAAGCTTGTGTTCAGTGGTAGAAGAAGAATAGCATGAAAGACAATAAAAACTCTCAATTTAAAAAGAGAAAAAGGAGAAACAACCTACAGAGATTTTCCGTTCCATGACATGTACATATTTCATGACAGGTGTGGCAAGACCTCTTTGCCCTGGCAGTGGAAGATTTTTGATTAACCAATATGGCTGTCTTTGGTTCTGCCACCTGGGATGGTCTTTTTGTTTTCTTTTCTCCTAGTTACAGCCAAGATGAGCATTGAGAGATTCCCGTACTTGGGACTGCATTGCCTCAACAACTCACTTTCTGTTGATGAGTTTTTGGGGTCACAGGACTGTTTTATGGTTTGAGCATTAACAAATCTTTGTTGAGAGTTTCTTAGGCAATATAACTTTTTATAAATTTAGTGTTTTATTTTTATGCATTTGGTCAACTTCTCTCAAGTACCTAAAGTCTGAATCCTAGTTCTTGAACGAAACATTGTTTGGTATGCCTCTAAACAATTTGCCTATCACAGTAACCCCGTGGTTCCACATCATGGGGCAGTTCTTACCTCAGGGGACATTTGGCAATGTCTGGAGATATCTTTGTTTCATAATGGGAGGCTGGGACTTGGGAAGTAGGTAGATGTTGCTAGCATCGAGTAGGTAGAGCCCAATAATACTGTTAAACATCCTACAATGGACAAGACAGCTCGTACAATAGGGAATTTTCCATTTTAAATGCCAGTACTACTGAATTAAGAAACCATGCAGATCCTAGGTTTCTCGGTTTTCTTGTTGGCTTCTGTTTCTCTCCATTGAGAGCAGTGTCTCTAGGAAATAACTCAGAGCTAATTTGTCCCTCCCTTCTTCCAGGATGTCACAGTGTCCTTTTTTTTTCTTTTAAAGATTGATTTATGGATTTGAGAGAGAGAGAGAGAGAGAGAGAGAGAAATAAAACATAGGTGAAGGGAGGGGTAAGAGGAGAGGGAGAAAGAGAACCTCAGGGTAACCCACTGCTGAGTGCTGAGCCAGATGTAGGGCTTGATCTCTTGACCCTGAGATCATGACCTGAGCTGAAGTCAGGAATCAGCTGCTCAACTGACAGGCACCCTGTGGATAGTTCTTTATAATGGGTAAATATGCTAGGATGCTTGGGGGATGAGCCTGGAGCATTAGGTTTCTCTCATATTTTGTTTTTATGTGGTTAAATGCACTCATTTTAGTTTAGGGATATTTAATTTTCATCCCTACTAATTGCAAGATTATCAGTCATCTTGGATTTGTAATAAAAGACTGAAAATATTTTCTTTTATTAAGAATTCACTCTGAGCAGATAGCTCACTGGGTACCTCAGTCAGTTAAGTGTCTGCCTTTGGTTGGGGTCATGATCCTGAGGTCTGCCTACTTCTCTCTCTCCCTCTGCAGTTCCCCCTGCTTGTGCACTCTCTCTCTGTGTCAGAAAAAAAAGAGAGTTTGCTTCTTTTTTGAATGACCTTACTGAAGACTGCTGCATAGTTGACAGTGCAACAACATCCTGGCATCTTTTAATAAGTATCCTATAGTTCCATCCTTAGTAGATGCATAGCCAATTTATAAGAGGTGACAGTTTGCTGGTGGCTTTGCTTATTAAGGATTGCTGACTTTTCATCCTACAGTAGAAGGATACCAAATACCCTCTCCTGTCTACTGTCCACATTTTAGGACTGTCACTTGTATTGCCTGATTTCTGGCATAAATTTTATACTTGTCAGGCTTCTTTTATATTGTAGTGGTAGAAAACTAGTTAAAAAAATGAATCCTTCCCATATCTGTAGGTGGCACCTACATCCTTGTTTTTGATCAAGCTCTAAACCTTGAAGTTATGTTTGACTCTTCTTCTTTTATTTCCACCACACAATAATTCAGCATATTCTATTGGCTTTAAAATATATATGAAATATGACCAAGTTTTCACCACCTCTATTTGGAGTTTAGTCTGGTTCAACACCATCTGTCCTCTCTTCTGCATATCTCCTAATAAGGCTCTCTGTACCACTTTGGCTCTCAGAAAATTAGACTCAGAATATTAGTGTCATCCTTTTAAAAAGTAGGAGATAATTTCTTTCCTCAGAATCTTACAGTGGCTTCCCATGCAACTGAAGAGTAGAAGTTCAAGACCTCATAATGAGCTAGTTTTTGTGGTCCTGATTTTCCTTTAGGCAGGATCTTTCTCTGAACTCAGATATTTCTGTTGTGACTACAATGCAAGACTCCTTGCTTGTTCTTAAATAAATGCTTCGTACTTACTGTTATCCTGGCCTGGAATGCTCTTCTGCAGATATCCATGTGACCTCCTTTGTTATCTCCCTCAAATATCACTTCATGTTCTAAGTCTTTGATCAACTAACGTCAGTTTATAATTGCCTACCTCTCCCATACTTCTTGTTACCATTTTCTGCTTTGTTTTTTCTTTTCCCTTTTTATTATTTAAGTTCAATTAGTTAACATACAATGCATGATTAGTTTCAGAGGTAGAGTTGAGTGGGTCATCAGTCTCATAATACCCAGTGCTCATCATGCGTCCTCCTTAATGCCCATCACCTAGTTATTCCATCCCCTCACCCTGTCCCCACCAGCAACGCTCAGTTTTTTCCCTATGATTAAGGTCTCTTATGGTTTGTCTCCCTCTCTGATTTAATCTGGTTTTATTTTTCTCTATTATATTTCAAGGTGTTGACCTGTTTTTATTGATTTTGAGGGAGGTTCTCTGTGCCTCCTGGACATGAATGCCTGTTTCTCTATATATATAATTTAACTACGTTGAAAGGTTAGAATGTAAAGATGAAAATTAAAAAAGACTCAAATAAAAAAGATTATCATTAGATAGGTGAAGAGAACAGTGCAATACACTGGTGAAGAGAACAGTGCAATACACTGGATTCTGGGTATATTTTGGTCAGTTTGTTAGAAGAAACTACCTCCTGAAATTTTAAAGAAAGTAAAGAATCATGAGAAAAAAATCCATGAATTCTATATATCGTTTTCTCCTAGCGCTGGAGTTTTACAGTTCTGTGTAAACTTGGTCTTACCTGGTGTTCTTGCTGATCTTCTGGGGGAGGGGCCTGTTACTCTGATTCTCAGGTGTCTTTGCCTTGGGTGGAACTGCACCCCCCTTGCCAGGGGCCAGGCTAAGTAAGAGGCTTCAGATTGCTCTAAGTGGCTTTTTTCCCTGAAGGCTTTCTGCACTGCTTCAGAGGATGATAATGAAAATGGCCACCTCCCAATCTCCAGCCCTGGACTGGAGAGCTCGGAGTCTCTCTCCTCAATGCGCCCTCAGGGAAAAGCATCAATCATTCCTGTCTCTCTGGTTTCCCTCTGCAATTCGAGCTTACCCAGTCTGTGACCCAGCATTTCTATCTTAGGCTCGTGACCCCGAGTTGATTCTCCAAACCCTGCAGACTCCTGTAGTGTGCATCTGTGCCGCTCCTGCAGGGGAAGGGACGGGGGTCTCCCCATGGTTCTGCTGTTTGTTGGGCCCTTACTCTGAGAGCAGTGGCTGGACTGTGCTGCAAAGGTTCATGGTTTATGGTACCCCCGAGCTGAGAGCCCACTCCTGGTCTAGCTGATTGCAGCCGGCTTCCCTGCTCTGATGTCTGGGAACTCTGCTGTGTTCAGGCACCCCTGGTCTTCTTGTGGCCCTGAGGATCCTGAGACCACACTGTCCCACCTTGGATTCCACCCCATTTTGCCACCAGAATGTCTTTCAAGCAGGGGTGTCCCTCACCTGAGCAGACTTCTAAAAGTTCTGATATTGGGCTTGCTGCTATATCACTTTTAAGTAGCTGGCTTAGGGAGCACCCCCCCTCAATTTATCTTCCCATATATTGCCCTGGATTTACTTCCCTGCAGCTTTACTTGCAGAAAGTGGCCACTTTTCTATTTGTAGAATTGTAATTATTCTTTTCTTTGCTCTCTGGTTGAATTTGCAGGCATTCAGAATGATTTGATAGATCTAGCTGAATTCCTGGAACCAGACAAAACTAAGATCGCCAACGCCTCTGCCATCTTAGATGACATTTTTTTCTTTTTTCTTTTCTTTTATTTTTTTCAGATTTATTCAATTTATTTTAGAGATAGAAAGGGGGACAGGTAAGGGCAGAGGGAAAGAGTCTCAAGCAGACTCTGCACTGAACATGGAGCCTGACATGGGGCTCTATCTCTGGACTCTGAGATCATGACCTGAACCAAAACCAGCGGTGGGACACTTAGCCAGCTGTGCCACCCAGGACTTCTTCCTGCTTTTTTTTTTTTTTTTTTAATAACACTTAACAGGACTTTATACTGTGTATTTTATGTATTTTTTGTGTTTATTTTGTTTCTTCTCTAGAATACAATCAACATGAGGGAAGAATTTTTGTCTGAGATGTTTTGTAGGAAAGTGCATGACACATAGCTAAGTAGGCTCTCAGCAAATATTTGTTGAATGGATTAATAAAAAATGTAATTTATTGCTGCATGTAATTATTAAGTCTGAAACACTTGAACTGAAATTACCCAATAGAGGGAGAGAGATTATTCATTAAGCAAATCTCTCTAGAGGAGAATGGGAAAGTGTCTTTAGGTTTAGTGCCCTGGAATGTAAGTAAATATAAGAAAAAAAAAATGTAAAGTAACATAAGTATAAGGAAAAAAAGAATATAGGTAAATATCTTCCAGGGGAGGGAAGGAGAGGGCTTTATTTCTCCAAAGCTCATTGGAGGGCTCTATCTTTAGGGAGACCGTGCTCTCTAGCTTTCACAGCTAGATATTGTGCAATTGTTCTTGTAGTAAATTTTTCTTAGAAGCCTCTGATTATGCAGAGATAATTGTTTCTCAACAGCAATTGTAAAATTCTAGAAGCTACATCTATTCACACCAGAATTTACCTGCACTCAGATATGATTAGATCTAGGGATAAAATATTTTCAGAGCTTTGATTTCTCTTTCCATTCTCTTGGCTTTTGTTTCTCTGGGTTGTCTCTCTGACAAGTTGGTATCCTCGGCCAAAAAAGAACTTTTAATTAGTTCTGACAAAAATTTTGGGTTTGAGTTTTAGTTGTCCAGTTGGGTCACATACCCATTCCTGAACTACTGCTTGGGGAAGAAAATTTGGTGACTGTCCAGGGCTGGATTATGTACCTATTCTAGGAACGTCGTGCTTATTTCAGGAACCTGAGAGTGGGAATGATTAGTGTCACTCAAACCACATGGATTCAAAATAAGAGAAGGGTAATTCAACAGAAGAAAATTGAGATGCTGCTACCAAAAGAAGGGGAGTAAAATACAACACAGTCTGTCACTTGTATATACATGTAACCCAGACTGGTTAAAAAAACCCCCCGACAACTTGGAATCTTGTCATATATATATAGGCGTTACTGCCTCATCTATTTTTCATCTAATATCATCACATCATGAACAGGAAATTTTCTGTGAAAACATGATTGTAAGTGGATGTAAAATATATTTTATCACCTCATTTTATATATTTGGCTTATCAGAATTAAAGTTTGGTGAATCACAATTGGGTGTTACTTATTAGAGAAGTAAGAGGGGTAGAGGTAGGAAAGAGAAGTATGCACCATGAGTGTGAGAGGCAAAGGAGATGCCTAAGACATAAGTTAAGACTGGCTTTCAGGGTCGTGACGCTCCTGGTATGACCCTGAGAGTGAATGTCTCCATAAAGCATAGTTAAGGAATAGGAACTGTATTTTTACTATGATTGTGAGTTAAAGATGGTAAATTTAGTTGGGAAGTTGATGGGGAAGATTAAGATGCACAAAAACATAGTTATTGTGCATTTTCAATTTGTTTATAGAAATCTTTGCTGAGTTCTGATGAGGGTGATAATATCTTTTAGGTAACATAAGGAATATAGTTTTTATTCATAGTTTTATAGTAGTTTGAAAAATGAACTATTCCATTTAGAAATGCCACCAAGGAAGTTGTTACTTATTTTTAACCCAAACTGTTTCAATATCATATGGAAAAATCAGTGTTTTTCATTGAAAAATAAAAATTAGAGAAACAAATTGTGTTGGAGAGTGACACATAACTAACAGATGGGTGATTTGACTAGCTTCCTTGGGAAGACACTTGAGACTGCACTGCTCAATGTTGGGCATGAAATCTTAGTTGAACAGTTATCTTTATTGTTCTTAGGTCTTTGAAAATAACTGTTTCTATATCACAGTGAAAGTCCAGAATATGAAATTCTAGGTATTCTTAGCTGTCTTTGCTGATAGGGAAGTGACTAAAAAATTTCAAATTAAATGGAGTGTTCAGTAATTTTGGGGTCTGTCTCTGGAGTGGAATCCATAACATATATAATATGTACATTTATGTACACACTCATACATTATGTTCTTTGGATATCTTTGTAAGTAACACTGTTTACTGTATTATATCTATAGGGTTTAATACAAAAGAAGCTATTGACAGCAGCATGATTGAAATTTTCATATTAAGTATCATTTAAAGTCATGAATATTACCATTTAATGTAAAAACTCTTGTCAAAGCCCTACTTTACACCCAGGTGTACATGTCTGGGAAAGCCATAATTTACCTTAGAAATTCATTCATTCAGTACTCACTTGTTTGGTGATTACAATGTTCGAGGGATTGTGTAGGATGCTGGCTGTATTAGAATGATAATCCCTGTTCTCAATCATGTCAGAGTTTAATGGAAGAAGAGGGATGTATTAATACTCTATTATATGTAGATTATATTTCCAACCAGTTCTAGCTTTGGAAACCTTGCCAAATCTACAGGAGAACATATGCTTGTGTGGGTGACCACGAAGGAACCTTTTTGAAAATGAATAAAAAGCTTAGAAGAGTAGGAGAGTTGGAAGATATTCCTGACATTCTTTGGCTAGTTTCCTGACCAGAGGAAAGGAGTAATCTTATTGGTAACCTCCATAAAGTGTCCTCTGATTCTTGTGAAAGTCAAGGAAGTGGGGGAAATGACGGGAAACAGAAGAGGCAAACATTCTTATAACCAAGAAGTCAGGAATAGAAATACAAGGGCCTGAGGCAGAAAATGAGACCAGGTGACAGAACTGTAAATGACATATGTTGACATCAGCAATAAAGAAGAGAGCCAGTAACCAAGAAGCACCTTAGAAATTCTTCTAGTGACAAGAATTGAGAGAACAGCCAAGAGAGGAGTCAGGCTTTGGCATGCTAAGGTGTATTAGAGGAAAAGCCCATTTGTTGTTGCAAGAATCTTTCCCAAACCTTCCCAGCCTTTGAGAGTTTTTCTTACATAGTTAATTACTTCTTTAGGCAGTGATAATATTTTAACAAATGTAGTTACTTCTCTTGATATGCTTCAAACTCGAAATGAGTTTTATGCTATGAATTACCCGTTCAAAACTGAGGAAACAGATTAGGGGAGAAGGTAAGATGCGTTACACATTAAGAAGGTTGTGGAAAGAAATGGGAGAGAGTAAGCAGGGGATAGAAAATTAGGTAAATATAGCATTCTTCTTCTTAATGTGGTGACTCTGATACACTGTCACAATTAATTTCCAGTAGTAGCCTGCTATACTCCATGTGTGCATTTTTACTTTTTCTCTGTAGTTCATGTTTCTGACTCCTTGAATTTCTTCCTGCAGCTCATGTTTTCTGGCCAGACCTGTGGTCATTCCTGAGAGACTTCACTGCACATTTTCTCAAGTGTCTTCCTCATCCCTAATGTGTAATCCTTCAACATGGACGTGCTACTTTAGCTAAGATATGATCAGCAATGAATAGTAGTAAGGTAGGATTACTTTACTCTTCTTAGTACTAAAACAAACTGTAACAGTTTTGACTTGTCTTGATTTTGTAGTGTTTATTTTAGATTATTCTACCAACACTATCATTTCATATTTGTGGCATGTATTTTTTGCTTGTCATTTACCCTACTGAATTCTCTCTCATTTGCAATGTAGTTATTGGTTTTCCAACTAGCATTTACAATCAGCAGAATTCCAATCCATAGCCTTTTCTAGCCTGTGTGTCCACTAGTCCTATATTTTCAACCACGTGGCACCAAACTCAGTACATCTTATTTTCTTCTCAGTCACTCCTCCTCTAGTTTCTGTATCTCCATTAATAACATTATTAGTCCCATTGTTTAGTACAGTCATATATTCATTTACTATTTCATTCATTCATTTGTTGTTGTACACTGATAGACTTCTACTACATATCAGACAGTTTGCTGCTTTTGGGGATATGATGATGAATGAACTGGTGTTCCATCCTTATAGCTGTATTTTAAAGTGGGGGGACAGGTTTACAAATAAACTAATAAAGTAATTATGAATTGTAGTAAACTTTTTTGAAGGAAGGCAAACAAGCCAGTAATTTGGAGATAATGAGGTAGGAGATACTTTAGATATCTGGGTGATCACAAAAGTTGTTATTTAAGATGAACCTATATATGAGCAGGAGTTATTTCAAGAGTACATGGTGTGTGTGTGTGTTGGTGTGTGTGTGTGTGTGTGTGTGTGTGTGTGTGTGTATGTATGTGGTGTTTTTGGTGGAGAAAGCATTCTCATTAGAAGGAGTAGTAAAGTCAGAGAAAGACAAATACTATATGTTCTCACTTAAGTATGAAATCTTAAAAAACCTAACTCATAGAAATGGAGTGGAATGGTGGTTGCCAGGAGCTGAGGAGTAAGGGGAAATAGGGAGATGCTCGTTAAATGGTACAAACTCCCAGCTAGAAGATAAATAAGATCTGGGGATCTGATGCACAGCTTGGTGGCTATAATTAACAATACTGTATTATGTACTTATAATAAAGTTAATAATAATAATAAAAAACTTAAATGTTATCACCACATTCATACACATACAATTATAATTACCTGAAGAGATGGAGATGTTAACTAATTTTACTGGGGTAACTATTTTATAATATATGCATAGATCCAATCATCACATTGTATACCTTAAACCTTACACATGTTATATGTCCATAATATCTTAATAAAGCTGGAGGCAGTAGAGGGAAAGAAGGAATAGTGGTTACAAAGACTTTGGAAGAGGAAAGTTTGTTAGTTTGAGGAACAGAAAAAGTCCCAGTGTGGCTGACTTAGTGAGAGAGGCAGAGATGGTCAGGAAGAGGTTATAGAAATATGCAGGGCTTTGAAGAGTTTGGTAGGAGGCTTGTATTTTATTCTAATTGATACCATCATTTGAGCACATCACATAGCAATGTGAGGAACAGGCTGGCCAGGTGAGAGTGAAAGCTGGCTATTTTAGGAGCTGAGGTGAAATAGTGGTGGCCTGAGTAGGTGCTAGCTACATGAGACAGAGAGATGGATGAATTTGAAATGTATCTGAATCAGAATTTATGGGACTTTGAATAGTTTGGGTGTGGAAACAGAACATTCTCAAGGATGACTCCAAGATTTTTGGGTTTTGAGCAAGTGGGTGGATGCTGGCTTCATGCCCAGAAACCTTTTAAACAACTATCTTTCCCATTATGTTAAACATTGGTTGTTTCACCAAAAGGGAAATTAATTATAATGTTAGAAATGATGTTAGTGCTGGAAATAAAACCATCTAGCAAATTTGTAATATGTTCTGATTAATACTTTGTTTCGCTTTTCCCCCTGGAATTTAATTTATATGACTTTTTGTTTTTATTTTTATTTCATTAAATTTTCTTTTATTGGATTATAATTGACATGCAGTTTATATCAGTTTCTGATATACAACAGAGTGATTCGACAAGTTTATACATTATGCTGTGAGCAGCACAAGTGGAGCTACTGCCATCTGTCACCACACAATGTCTTATGAGATCATTGAGTGTCTTCCTTGTGCGGGGCTTTGCTTCTTTATGACTTTTAATTGATTATGAATTTAATTTCATTTGATTTCAGAATCTTCTTGGAAGTGAAAATGATGGGTTATACTTTGTATTGAATTTTTTTTTTTTT
>PITA01030072.1:0-16299 GCA_004023965.1 Spilogale gracilis | reverse complement strand
CACCTGGGTGACTCGGCGGGCTGAGCATCTGCCTTCGGCTCAGGTATGACTCCAGAGTGGCAGGATCAAGCCCCACATCCGGCTGTTTCTCAGCCAGGAGTCTGCTTCTCCCTCTGCCCTTCACCCCACTCATGGTCTCTCATGCACATGCTCTCTCTCTCAAATAAATAAATAAAATTTTTTTTAAAAAGTGAAGAGATGTAACAGATCAATATCTCAGACCCTTATGTCATTTTTATCTTCACCCCACCTCCTTGCCCTTCTGAGTAAAGCTCCCTGAATATCAAGGGATATGCTTTAAACAACATAAAAGTTGTCTTAAGAAAGATTTCAGCTCTGGGGTGCCTGGCTGGTTCAGTTGGGGAGCACGTAAGTCTTGATCTCGGGGTTGTGAGTTCAAGCTTAAAGATAAAAATCTGTTAAAAAAAAAAAAAGTAAATTAAGAAAGAAAGATTTCCGCTCTGAGACTCTGGGAGACCTGAAAGGATCTGAGGACAGGCAGACACAAGGGCAGGCAGGAATAGAAGGGGCGAGATAAGGGAGGGCAGGGCAGGGCAGAGGGAGGACCTGCGTGGGGTCCAGAAGACGTGTGCTCACGGGTTCTGCAGACTGGCAAGCCTTCTCTTGCCCTCAGCCCTGCCCTTCTGGGGAGTGCGGGTAAGGAGGAAGAATTCGATGCAACTCTGCATGGAAACCGCATAAGAACGCATGCGCAGTAGTGCATCGGCGGTTGGATTTATCCAGCCCCCAGCGAACGGTGTGGGGAGAGGGTCTTCTCATTCTAGGTCCAGGAGCATTCCCTGCAGCCACCTGCAGTGTTTGGACAGGTTTCCCTGTGGCCTGCAGGGCAAGTTCTTAGTTCATCCCCTGCCCTTCCCCAGGGCCCTGGCCTGTGTGGCTCGAATCTGAGTTCTCTGAGAAATGTCCCCATATCTGCACAACTTCACGGAGCTAACTAGGGCCGAGGCCAAAGGGACTTCAGTTAATTCCATCCTTTCCACGTTCCGTTTATCATTGAAATCAAAACCTTTCTTCCATAAGGAAATCGAGAGCTCTCCTACTATGAATGAAAACAGAAGCAGCTTGTTAAAAACATCAGTTCTTAATTGCCTGTTCTTTGTTTTATGGCTTTGGCAAGCATTCCCCTCGTGAAAGAGAACAAAAAAGAATGTCTTCGCAAAAAAAAAAAAAGTGCCAGTGCTCTGAATAGTTTAACATACAGTGTTTAAAGCTGGTCTGCAGGTGCATAGGATCAGTTTGTGGGTCTCCTAGTGTTGAACTGGGTAAATCCAGGACCAGAAGCTTCCCAGGCACAGAAGTGATCCGTGTGGACGGAACAAGGCCTACAGTCTGGTATCCCCCCCCCCATGTAAAAACTATCCTATCCAGGCTTTCTAGAGAGGCTCTACAGATTCCTCTCTCCCTCCCTTCTCTCTTCTCTCCCTCCCTTCCTTCCTTCCTCCTTCCTTCCTCCTTCCTTCCTTCCAATTGTAGTAAAATATACATAACATAAAAATTACCACCTTAACCATTTCTTCTGTGTGCAGTGCAACATAGGACTTGAACTTATGAGCCTGAAATCAAGATCTGAGCTGAAATTAAGTCTGACACTTAACAGACTGAGTCACCCAGGCACCCGCCAACTTAACCATCCTTAAGTGTGAGGTTCGTCAGTGTTCATAGTACATTCACGCTGCTGTGTGACCGATCCCCAGAATGCCTGTCCCCTTGTGAATTGAACTACTCATCTCCCAGTCCCCAGCCCCTGAGGACTACCTTTCTCCTTTTGGGCTTCATGCATTTGACCATTCTAGGTGCTTCATATGGGTGGAATCCTACAGTATTTGTTCTTTTGCATCTGCCTTATTTCACTCCACATATGTCCTCAGGTTCCACTCAAGCTGTAGTATGACCCTCTGCAGAGTTTCCCATCATCCACTTGACATCTTACAGAGAGGGGCCGGTAGCATTCTGCGAGCAGCCATCCCAAAGAAAAGGCCCAAATGTTGCCTTGGCAAAGTTGCCTAGGTGAATTCTTTGTAGAATTGGAATATGGAAGTTGGAATTCCTGTGTATTGGTAAGCCTTAGCCAGCTCATGCTATGGTTGTAGACAATTTCCTGACCTTCAATGGCTTGCAGTGAGTATTGGCTGTAGGTCAGCTGAGGTTCTGCTCTTCCTTCCACAAGCACTTTTCTCTGGGATATACTGGTCTCAAGGCAGATGGCAAAGAATGATGGCAGAACTGGGGGAAGGATCTACTCGGAAGCAACACGTAACACTTCCACTCACCTCTCATCAGCCAGAACAAAGCACATAGCCAAGCCGGGGCTTGATGGACCAGTAGTACGGAAGAGAGATAGAAATGCAACCTATTAATCCTACAAGGTCAGAGAATGGGGACTGGGCTGGGCTTGCAAAACTGGCTGCATGAACTATATTGTACCTTCTTTGATGATAACTTTTACCCAGTAAATAACTGTATCTTTTATTTTTTAAGATTTTATTTATTTACTTGTCAGAGAATGAGAGAGGGAGAGAGAGAGGAGAGGCAGTGAGCACACAAGCAGGAGGAGTGGCAGGCAGAGGGAGAAGCAGGATCCTCACCGAGCAGGGGGCCTGATGCAGGACTCCATCCCAGGACCCCGAGATCATGACCTGAGCCCACCGCAGACACTTCGCTGACTAAGCCACCCAGGTGGCCCAGTATCTGTATCTTTCATCCTAACTTTATAGTGAGGCAGTGTGTTAGGGGGTAAGGGGCTTGGGAAGTGGGATGGGGTGAGGGTAGAATAGTGGGGGTTGGTGTGGGGAGTTTGGCTAAACTTGACCTTATGCTATTCCTTTACATCTGCCCCTTCCTGGCAATCAAACCAACTCAGGTCAGACTCTTCCCTGATGGAGGCCAGTGGCTCCTCAAATGCACCCAATATGAATCTCATCCCTTCCGGCCTTTTCAAAATTTGGCATCTGTGCTTTTCCCCAATCTCTCTTCTGCATCATCAGATTCTTCCTTTTTACTGAGTCATTCCCATCAGCACATGAACAGGAAGAGTTTTCTCATCTTAGAAACAAACGCCTGGACCTTGCAGGCATGATGCAAAGTGAGGTGAGTCAGATAGAGAAAGACAAATATTGTGGGATCACAACTGTATGTGGGATCGAGAAAAACTCAACCCATAGACGCAGGGAATGGACTGGTGGTTGCCCACAGCAGAGGTGAAGGGGATCAAAAGGAACAAACTTCCGGTGCTGAGATCTACCCCGGGATGTAAAGCACGGCATAGCAACTATGATTAACAACAGCATATTGTGTATTTGAAGGTTGCTAAGAGCATAGATCGTAAAAGCTCTTACCACGAGAAAATAAACTTGTAACTATGAGTGGTGATGGAGGTTAACGAGATTTACCGTGGTAATCATTTTGCAATATATACATGTATGAAATCATTTTGTCCACCTTAAACTAATACCATGTTCTATGTCAGCTATATTTCAATTAACAAACAAACAGAAATAAACTCTATTAAGCCCTCAGGCCTATGGTCACTCTGCCATATATACTGCTTCTTTTTCCGGAAGAGCATTTTCAAAACATAATCTTGACATACTCTTTCTACTTTTTCAACATCAAGTCATTCACTAACGATCTCAATCTGCCTTTACCTCCACGAGGGCACAAGTCACCAGGGACCTCTAAACCCGATAGATGGTTTTCAGTCCTCCTATGTTGGGCTCTTCAGGGTACTCGATGCCCATAGGGCTCACGGAGATGTTCTCCATGTTTCCATGACAAGACCCTCTCCTAATTTTCCCTTACCTTTCTAGACATCTTCAGAAGAGAGCCCTGACATCTTTTCTGAGCTCCACACGTTTATGTCCCACTGATCACTTGATCTGCTCGCTGGGACCCAACAAAGGCACATCAGGCTTCTGAGGTCCAAATCTGAGTCCTTGACCTCCCCATGCCAGGACACGGCCCTGTCACATACCCAGATTCAAGCTCCAAAGACGCTGTCATTATTTTGGACACTTTCTTGTCTTTCCCATCTCCTCTAGTCCATTTCCAAGCCCAAAAGTTTCTACCTACAAAAGGTTTCTTGATTCTGTCTCTCTCTCTTTCACACCACATAATCTGGACTGCCATCATGACCTTCTTCCTGGGAGCACAACAGTCTTCTCAAAATAGCCTTGCTTCCTCATTAGTGAAAGAGGATCTTGAAAACCCAAGAGACCTATTTTGGCCAGAATTTGAAGAGCTTGAAATATCCCTATTTGGAATTTGTGATTTGAAGGAAGAAAGGCTTAAACACTGTTGTGCTTTACTCAGTAATTCCTAGTTAAGTTCCTGTGAAACGTTTTGAATACACAAACGTACACAAAGATGCATAAACACAGCTGAGCACGAAAGGTGTAGTTTTCATTGGACCAGCTCTGGAAGAGGGGTGTTCTGGGTCTGCTGCATGGGAAGGGAGAGGAAAGAGTGCTGGGCTTTCCCAGGTGATCTGGGGGGCCCAATCCCACCCCAGCACGTGTTTTGGGATTCTGGCTCTGTCATTCCCCAGGATCCAAGGCAAACTCAAGGGTGGAATTCTCTTCCTCCACAATCTGCCTGGTAATTATCAGAGTACCCTCAGCCATGACAATAAAGTGTCGGCAGATTTATCTTTCCTGCCTAAATGACTGCAATTTGATACTATGTTTCTATTGCCTTCACCAGACAGACAAGTCTGTCCAGCTATCTACTGGGCACTGTGGTATTTACAATCCAGTAAATGAGCATCTTGACATAGACAAATTGTTACCTTTTTAATTAAAAAAAAAACAAAAACAAACGTAAACCACACAAAGGAAACCTTGCAAACAAAAACCTTCACTTTCATTCAAAAGGAATGGCATATCCCAATGACAACCAAATGAGAGCCAGGACTAATTTTTCTTAGGAGTCCCTATTTCTGATCATTATTACAGCCTATGATCCTGTTCAATTGTTAATGGAAAAAAATATTTAAAAATTAATTTTAAAATATGAAAGGGATCTAGAAATAATCCATGCTGTGAAGCCAACTGCCTTTCTGATTTTATCTGCGTGTATAAAGAAAGGAAGAAAAGAAAGAATAAGCTGTGTCATGCTGAGTATGACACATGAACTTCCTTTTCTTTCTCCTTTGCCTTCCCCTCGAAATAAATAAATCATTAAACTGATAACCTGAAACACCCCCCCTCAAGACCTCCCTATTCTCTTTAATAGGTGTTAATCAGTGGTATTTTGGGGAGAAGAGAGTAAAACCCAGTCTTGACAATCCTGGGCACTTTCTGGGGAATGAGCGCTGATCTGGGCATTATTTGCTCCAGCAGCTCAGCTGACAGGTGCAGAGAGGACAGAGAAGAGCAGAAGCATTTCAGGGGCTTTATGAACTAGCTATGGATGAGTCGGTTCAACAGTTCAAGGGATTATGCCTTCAGTTTCCCCTTTCTACAAAATGAGAAGTATTAGAGATAACTGAGCGAAGAGATAACTGCTCCTTTGTGGAGCAGAATTGGACCTAGAAGCACAGAGAACAAACTGGTGGTGGCTGGAGGGGAGTGGGTCAGGGAATGGACAAAATGGTGAAGGCGGATAGGAGATACAGGCTTCTAGTTATGGAATGAGGAAGTCACGGAAACAAAAGGTACAGCACAGGGAATATCATCAATGATATTATAATAGTGCTGTGTGGGGACAGATGGTAGCTACACTTGTGGTGAGCATGGCATAAGGGATAGAGAAATGATGTTTTTTTAATTTTATTTAATTAATTAACATATAGTGTATTATTAGTTTCAGGGGTAGAGTTTAGTGATTCATCAGTTGCATAGAACACCCAGCAAGTCCATCAAGTGCCCTTCTTAATGTCCATCCCCCTGTTACCCCATCTCCCATCCCCCCCCAGCAACCCTGTTTGTTTCCTAGAGTTAAGAGTCTCTTATGGTTTGTCTCCTTCTCTGATTTCTATACAGAAGATGAATGACAATGTTGTATACACATGAACTTAATGTAACATCAACCACATTCAAATTTTAAAAAATTAAATGACCATTAAAAAGGAAAAATTTTGCATATGCAACGTCTCCTTGATTTTTTTTTTTCAGTAATCTCAACCCCTGAGGTAGGGCTTGAACTCACAACCCCAAGATCCAGTGTGGCGTGCTCTACCCACAGAGCCAGCCAGATGCCACCCCTGCAGGTCCTCTAATTTTTTCAATAGGAAAACTAAAATGCTTATGGACTCCAGGCTAGGGAGGTGGCAGAACCTGGATTGGAAAGTAAGGGATGTGATCCCAAAGTTTGCATTCTTACCCTCTACTCCCTACACGGCCTTTACGTTCTCACCTTTCATTCACTTCCTCAGCGTCACCCTCTGTCCATGTCCCTTCTCAGGGTCCCCACCCCTCCCTACTACCTTTCTGCCTCCGACCCAAGCCTTCAGAAGAGTTAAGAGCAGGACTCCGCGGTAC
Source organism: Spilogale gracilis (assembly GCA_004023965.1). Lineage (NCBI taxonomy): Eukaryota > Metazoa > Chordata > Mammalia > Carnivora > Mephitidae > Spilogale > Spilogale gracilis. The sequence goes on along the minus strand of PITA01030072.1, from coordinate 9,802 downwards.
TGTGGTGTCTTGCTGGTGCATGCTGCCACCTCGTGGCCAAATAGGGCAACGGTGCGGATCCACGGTACATTTCTGCGATGCTTAGTGCTTTATTTTGGAGTAACAACAGAGCTATCAGGTTTTTTTTCTTTTATTTAAATAGCGTAACATCAATATGAATCTTCCCGAATAAATTCGTGTTTCCGTGTTAATGGAATAATACAGCAGGAAGAAGTTTACATGCCAATAGAAATAGAAAAGGCAGGATCAAAGGTGCCGTCCCATGGCCAAGAGCATTTCATTATTCACTTAATACTGATGCCTCTTCTCCTGGCATTAGTCAAGGACACAGAAGTGCAATCATGCTTGAGGTATTGTGATAGTAGCACTTTTCAGAAGAATGCAGGGTTGTAAGAACAGACCTCCCTGCGTATGTATATTTCCAATTTCAATAAATGTCAAACCCAAGACAGTAGTATCAAAACCCAGTTACGTATGTGCTCATCCTTACTTGCACATTGGATAGTGTTCTGTGACTCTTCTGTGGGAGTCAGGGCTGAAGCCCCTGCCTGGGGCGATGATTTCAGGACGGTATGAAGGTGCTTTGTTCTCTCCAAACATTCGGTATATGATTGCGAATGCTCCGAATGTCTTTGATAGAGACCAAAGCTCTCAAGGATCGTAATGTGTGTTTGCTCTATTGTTTGATAATAGTCACTTCTGCTACAGAAGACAAGACAAATAGACAAGATGGACAAAACTCGCATGCGTTAGGTATGGCTAGTACATAAGTACATATTTCGTCCCTGGCGAAATACAAAATGAATAGGCTCGTAAGTTGGCAATCTGAAAGCTGGACTGAAGATAAGTAGAATGAAAAGAATACATAACAGAACAAACAATATTCACCATAGACAGAAATATCAAGTCACCGTATTTGCTCTAAGCTGCCAGCCATGACGTGTTCAAACCAACGACACAGCAATGACGCCAGTATTGCCCCATTCTGGCCGCGTATGTGCTCTGCCTTCAGCCGGCAACCTGTCGGGCGCCAGCTGTGGCCAGTGCGCATGCCCCGTGTCTGATCGAGCAGGTGGCGAATTGGTCCCTCGCACCTGCGGTCTATTGGGCCCCTTGCTCCAGCTGCAAGCCTGGTCCTCACATCTATGCTTTCAGAAGGTTGATGCAGACCAGAGATAGATAGATAGATAGATAGATAGATAGATAGATAGATAGATAGATAGATAGATAGATAGATAGATAGATAGCAGGAGCAAGAGTGCAAAGGAACTTTGCATGATCTGGGATTCAGGCAGTGTGGTCCATATATCCCCTTACACCCTGTCCCAAGCCTGGCCACCTTTCAGACGAGTCTTTCTGTTTCCTGGCCCCCAGGGTAGCTCGCCTCACAGGTGCTGTTGGAGGCTGCCATCACATCCAGGCAATTACCTGCACAACTACAGGTCAGAGATAAGCAGCTGGGGCACCAGAATATCTAGGCTGGAGGGGCTACAGGGTAACAACTTGTTGGAAAAAGAGGCCAGGGGACAGTCCTGAAGGTGCATTTACTTGGCAGATGCACTTTTTTATTCAGAATGATGGAAGGATGCGGGGGCAGCTTTAACCCATCAGTCACCGAGCTTAAAAATATGTATCCATAGGAGGGCCGTGCCCAGACTTAAATCCACATGAACCTGCAGATGGTAACAGGTTGCCCTCCCCAAGGAGAGCAGCTTGGGGATGAAGGGAAGGAGAAAAGAGAGTGGTGGTGGAGGAGATGTTGATCATGGGAGAAGCCATGGCAGAGAAAGGTAAAGATAAAGGAAAAAGCCCGTCCTGAGGCTGGGAACCTGGCAAAGGCAAACATCACAACCCAAATCACAATTTGGACTCGGGTCGGCCCTGCTACACATCATCTGGCAGTTTCAGCAACAAAAAAAGTGTTCTGGGCCTCCTAGCTAGCAGTTTAAAAATCGACGTCTGCTCCCAGGTTACTAAAAATGTGCTTCTCATCCCAAAGAGACAGGGTCGGCGCTGTGGCATTCCCTGCGTTCCTGGGGTGCACCTCCCCGCTCACCCTGCACTCCGCTGCGGGCTGGGGAGGGGGGCGCCGGGTCTGTCTGCGGAGGTCACACGTGTTTTCCTGCAAATGCAAGTTGACCCACACGGGTGAGAAATCCCACAATCTCAAGCTACTTGCCAGATGGGACCCAGTTTGAGGACAGAGATGAGGCTGCGTAAAGGACATGACTGACTAAGGGCACGTCAGGGAGGAGAGCAAACCATTGTTGGCTGTCGATTATGTGCCAAGCGCTGGGCTTGCTTCTCAGGCGCCCTTATGAATGACACCCGGGAGGGATTATATCTGCCCGGTTCCTAGCGCCCGGGACAGCGCGGGCACTCCGAGCGCCTCACTGAGTCATCTCAACAGCCCTGAGAAGATCGTATTTTCATTCCCTGTTTTAAATGGTTTAAATGGTTTTGATAGTGAAATGAAACTGTGTTGCTGAAAGCTGGGCAAGGGGCGATGAGTGTGATGGGGGGGGGCAGGAGAGCAGGACAGGTGGTGCCTGCAGCGGGAGGGGCGCGGTGCTCGTCCTCTTCTCACGACCTGGTGCCCGGTTTGGGAAAACTCAACAAACTGCACACTCTGTTCATTCTCTAATAGTCTGTTCTGCTTTCCTGATAAATTAAATGAAGCGTGGGATTACGGTAAGATCCAGCTACGCCTCTTCGGGGTACATCTACCCGGAAGGACTGAGAGCAGGGGCGACCCCGGCAGCATTACCCACAGGGGCTGAGACATGGCAGCAAGCCAAGCGGGCATTGACCAGTGAACGGATAAACAAAACGGGCTCTATCCAGACCACGCAATAGTATTCAGCCTCAAACGGAAGGAAACTCAGATGTCTGCTACGCCGTGGAAGAACCTTGAGGACATTATACTCAGTGAAGTAAGCTGATCCCACAAGGACAAATATGGTGCGTTTTCTTTCATGAGAGGTGACCAGAGCAGTCAAATTCGAGCCAGAAAGTGGAATGGTGGTCGCCGGGAGCTGGAGATGGCACATTTATTGTTTGATGGGCAGAGTTTCGGTTGGGGAAGACACACCAGTTATTGATGATGGGAAAGTACTAAATGCCATGGAACAGGACATTCAAAAATGGCTACAATGATACATTTTATGTTCACCTATATATGAACACAATTTTCTTTAAAAGCTAAAAATACATCAACTGTCCCTAGATCCCACCAGCGAGGAAGGGTGAGCCCAACAGTTCTGCCGTCCCCAAAGCCCCTGTCCATTTCTTGCAGCCACTGGTCCCTGCTTCTCACGCTTACTCCCCAGAGTGGGGGACGTTACGGAAGCAGATGACGCTGACCTCAGTGTACCTCTCATTTCCCCCTCTTCACCCAGTGTCCCCGAGCCTCTCGCTCACCGTGCAATGCTGCCCATGGCTTGACATTGTGAGTGGCAACAAATGCCAAGCCATTTCCATGTAACATAAAATTCTGTTTTTAGCTCCCAGGTTGAGAGTCAATTCACTGCAAAATAATCAAGAAAAGACAGTTCCAACACCAAATGATGATATGGTCATGAAATTATCATCCAAAATCCTGCCTAGAATTTACTCAAATCCATATTAATTTAGAAAGCTGTGTGGAGAGATGATGAGGTTGGACAAGTAGCCCAGAGATGATGATTCATTTTGGGGGAGCAGATGTCCAGTGGTACAAAATATTGAAGTAGCCTAAACATTTGCTTGGAAGGATCTTTAATCTTCTTAAAGAAGCCAGAAATTTTCTTAGGGGAAGTAAGGGAGGTTTTCTGTGAGCTAGCAGGCTGACACAATGCAGGTTGGAACTCACATTTTTGTGTCCCTCCATATAGGGAGGTGTGGACATCGGTGTAGTCCTGGAGTAATATCACAAATTTCATTTCACATTCAGTCCTACTGGGATGAGTTGGAAGACCTTACAGCCCAAAGTAAGGTCCAGTGATGTGTGAACCAATGAAGAAGGAAAAAGGTCTAAAAGGTGATTCAAAAAAAAAAGGTTGGGGGCACCCGGATGACTCAGTACGTTGAGCATCCAACTCTTGGTTTCGGCTCAGGTCATGATCTTGGGGTCATGAGATGGAGCCCCGGGGCGGGCTCCACTCTCCACATGGAGTCTGCTTGGGATTATCGGCCTCTCCCTCTCCCTCTGCCCTTCCCACTGCTTGCACACTCACTCACTCACTCCCTCTCTCTCCCTAAAATAAATAAATAAATAACGTATATATTTTTTAAAGTTAATCCCAGACCTACCTAGACAGAGTCAGACATCTGGGCCTGGTAACTGATATCCACCAAGAACAATCTGGAGCTATATTTGGAATCAGAAGGAAGGGCTAAATACAAACGTTCAGGCCATCATTGAATGTCAGACAGCTGGAGCTCCTCTTCATGGCCTGTATTAGCCACTCGCGAGCTGATCTCCAGGTTCTCTTTGAGGCCCTCTCCTGAATGTTGTGATCTAGTTCACAGTAAAGAGAAGCGAAAGTGCACCTTCTGTGTGTAGGGACTCAGGTTTGGCGTGTTCGTGATTGTTCTATGTAATCTTTCCCGCCGTGGTCGATCTTATCGTGTTGCATTTCAGTTAGGAGCCAGAGAGGACACTGGTCACTGGATCAAGCTTCTGCATCCTCTGATGTGGTAGGTGTGTGTGTGAATGCCTGGCTTGGGGATGGAAATCAGCCGAGTTGGTGCCGCTCTGGCCCGAACCCAACCTCCTAGGGACGCGCATGGGGAAGGTACCCAAAGGGTCTCCAAGCTGTGTTTTCCAGGGCAGATTCGGGCAGCACCGAACATCGAGAGAACCAGTGCCCCCTGGCTTGTCTGGACATTGAAGGATCTTCCCTGATTTTATGGCCAATGAGAGTGCTCAGAACAACTCCTGATTTTTTTTATTTATTTACAGGTAGAAAGGCTTGAGTCTTTCTGTCCTAGGTAATGGCCAAATCAAACAGCTTGAGTCACTCCTCATGGTGACAGCTGGCCAACTTGAAAGTAGGAAGCACTGGGCAAAGCCACTGGCTGTTTGGAGGACTCGCTTCAGATGTAGAAATCTGACCCTTTCTGTGGGTGAGATTGAATTGAGACTTATTGAATAAAATGACAAATAATTTGGGGCACCTGGGTGGCTCAGTTGGTTAGGCGACTGCCCTCGGCTCAGGTCATGATCCCGGAGACCTGGGATCAAGCCCCACATCGGGCTCCCTGCTCGGCGGGAAGCCTGCTTCTCCCTCTCTCACTCCCCCTGCTTGTGTTCCCTCTCTGGCTGTGTTTCTCTCTGTCAAATAAATAAATAAAATCTTTTTAAAAATGACAAATAATTCAATAACACTTTTTAAAATATGCCACTACAATCCTAGATTGTTAGTTTATCCCAGTACTGATTGCTTTAGCAGCTGTCCCTTCAATTTCCCACCTAGAATGGGTCCATTATATTCACTTGAGAGCCACTTTAAATGAGAGTGGCAGAGTGAAAACACATTTGGCCAGACAATATATTTTCCGATTTCCTGCAATAAAGCTATAATCATGGCTTGTGATTACATTAGTATAATATCAGAGAAATAGATATGGGACATCTACCTCCTGATTTTAGGTAATTTCCAATGACACAGAACAAGAAATACAGTTATTGTTTACCACGAGTTTCCCTACAGGATTCATAGGAACATGGGAAACACCTCTTTATCTCCCCTTATCAGCCCAGTGTCAACATCTCACTATTTCTCAATCAGACTTCTTAAGAATATCTGATGGTGGTGATATCGTGAGCAAAGGGCTTAAGAGATTGATTTTTACCTAAGTCCAAGTAGAGAATAATTAGTTCCAGGTAATCCAAGATGTAAAAATGAAAGTATATGTCTAGAGATCCACTTTCTTTCCATTTGCATAGTCCCCTTTATCTTACCGATGCCCAAGAACACGAAAATTTTTTTGCACTGTGATGTTGTTCCCCTCTTCCCCTATAATCCTCTGCCTTGTTTCTCAAATTCCACATATCAGTGAGATCATATGATAATTGTTTTTCTTTGATTGACTTATTTTGCTTAGCAAAATACCCTGTAGTTCCATCCACATCATTGCAAATGGCAAGATTTCATTTTCTGATGGCTGAGTGGCATTCCATTGTCTGTAGATATCACATCTTCTTTATCTATTCATCTGTTGATGGACATCTGGGCTCTTTCCATAGTTTGGCTCTTGTGGACATTGCTGTTATAAACATTAGGGTGCATGTGCCCCTTTGGATCACTACATTTGTATCTTTGGGGTAAACACTCAGTACTGCAATTGCTGGGTCATTGGGTAGCTCCATTTTCAACTTTTTGAGGAATCTCCATACTGTTTTCCAGAGTGGCTGCACCAGCTCGCATTCCCACCAACAGTGTAGGAGAGTTCCCCTTTCTCCTCATCCTCTCCAACATCTGTCGTTTCCTGACTCGTTAATTTTAGCCATTCCATCAACAACATCTTGCCTCCTTGGCTTTATATGTTTATGTCTTGGAACCACGGGAAATTAAACTGCAGATGTCTGAACATTTCATTCCTAGATACTTCCATCCACCTAAGAACAAGGACGTTTTTCTACATGACCACACCGACACTCTCGCACCCAGGGAACCTACCATTGCTACGCTAGTGGTGTCTATATAGCCTATCTTCAGATTTCCTACATTATCCTAATAACATCATGTGCAGTTTTTTTTTTAATCAATCCAAGATCTAGTCAAGGATTCACCCCATGTCTAGTTTTCACAACTTTTTAAAAAATATTTTTATTTTACGATTTTATTTATTTATTTGACAGAGACACAGTGAGAAAGGAAAAACAAGCAGGAGGAGAGGGAGAGGGAGTGGGAGAAGCAGGCTTCCCACTGAGCAGGGAACTCGATGCAGGGCTCGATCCCAAGACTCCCAGATCATGACCTGAGCCAAAGGCAGACACTTAATGACTGAGCCACCCAGGTGCCCCCCTTTTTACAAAAGATTTTACTCATTTATTTGAGAGAGAGAGAGAGAGCATGCATACAAGAATGGGGGAGAGGCAGAGGGAGAAGCAAACTCCTCACAGAGCCAGGGGGTTGGGGGGGAGCCTGAGATCATGACCTGAGCTGAAGTCAGGCACTTAGCAAGCTGAGTCACCCAGGTGCCCCTAGTTCTCATGACTCTTAAACCTGCTTTCACTAAGGCAGCGCTTCTGCCTGAGCCTCACACAGATGTACGTGATGTTTGATCAGCTATAATTTAAAGCAATTCTTTGTCTTCAGAAACCGAAAAGAAGCAATAGATTCCACCTGAAGATTGAAAAATTTTCAGGTATGAGCCTGTGTGTTTCATATCAAATACTTTTTGTAATATACAATTTACCATTCTTTAATAAAACTGATTTAAAAAAATTTCCAAAAATTCACCCCTGACCCCCCAAAATACGACATCTGGCTTTAATAAAATTTCAGTCAAAAACCATCATGTCTTTAAAAAATTACATGTATATACAAAGTCTTTCTGATAAAACAATAAAAAGTCTTTGTGATAAAAAAAAAACCAAAACAGAGAGAGACTTCCCTACCAGATGTTAGGATATATCTAGAAGCAGAAGTCATAAAAACAGGGTAGTGCTGGTGGAAGGACACACACGGAGCAGTAAATCAGAAGAGAGAAAGGGACCCACGTGCAGACATGAGAACTTAACATGGGATGAAAGTCACAATAATAATGAGAAAAGGTGAGTGTTTGCAGGTGGAGTGGGCAAAACTGGCTTATTATACAGAAACAAGTAAAACTGGATCTTCACCCAAAGACAGCAGACACCTGATGAGTTTGATCTCTAAGTGAAAGATGTATTTCCACAATTGTGTATTTGAAATGTTTCGGAATTCAAGCTTTTTCAGATTTCAAAGGGTAAAATGGCATATATGCCCTGTATGTTGCATAGCATCCCCAGCTGGACTTAAGGTAGCATCCCACTATCAAATATTTCAGTATTTCTGTAGTAAATCATATAAAGACTAAAATAGACTCAGCTTGGTTTCAGGAGCGCCTTGCTGCCAAATATATTTGGGGTCGCTAGCGAGTAGCTAAGCCCACTTTTTTTCCTTCTCCATGTTGCTCTCTGCCTAGGACGCAGTCTTTTTGGATCTCACAACAGGCTCCCTTGCCCTCTGGCAGAAAGAAAATGAAGAGGAGGGAAAGGAAGGAGACTGGTGGCTCCTCCCAGTGGGGTTTCCCAGGCTAGGTCTGGCTGCATCCCCCCCATGCCTTCTCCACAACACCCCTGTCACCTGGCTGGGAATCATGCCCCCCCCCACCTCTTCTGACTCTGGGGTGATGGCGATCAGGCTGGTCATAGCCCGGGTCGCTGTGCTATCCCACTTGGATCTCTACACCTGTGATTCCTTCTGGGAACCATGTGGCGATGTCCAGGGACACACTGGGTGGTCATGACTGTTGGGGGGGTGCAGCAGAGAGCAGGGCTGCTGATAAACATCCTACAATGCACTGGACAGCTCACAATGTCGAATTACCTGGCCCAACAAATCAATGGTGCCAGGGTTGAGAACCCCTATTCTGCACGTGCAATAAAGTCCCTTATCAAAATTTCCGGAAATGACCCATGTGAGTGCTCCCTCTGTTTCTAGCTGACAGGTGCGGTGAAAGTCTGGATTACTGGATTTCAGAATTGTGAACCAGAGATTATGGAGTGTCAAGGAACACACCGGAAAGCATCCTGCTCTCCTAGGGTAATGAAGGACTCCTTAAACAGAACTTGGAAAGCACAGAATACAGAGGCACTGGAGCAGATTGTAAAGGCTGTCGGCCTCACAGAGGACACTGCAGACGAGTGAACCCAGGCAGGGTTGGGAGAAGAGATGGAAAATGTCTAAAACCGGTAAGGGGCGACTCCCCAGAGTATACAAGGAATGCTTGCAAAATCAAGAGGAATCCTAAAAGAAAAACAGGCAAAGTCAGAAGAGGAAAAACTTAAACAAAAAGGTTAAAAGCATGCAAGAGCTGCTTAGATTCAAGTTGCTAAATGAATGCAAACTGAAGCAATGGCGTCACTTTACAAGCACTCATCTGACAAAAACGTGGACATTGCATAATGCTAGGCGTGGGCTGGGATGTAAGGACACAGAAACTCCCGTGTCATAGACATGAGGAACGGGGATTTAAAAGAACAAATTCAGCGAGAGAGCCACTTCCTACAGGCAGAGGATGTTACCTCGTGAAGGAGGTGTAGGTCTAGCCCAACTTTCTGCACCTAAATGAAAGCTAAACCAGAAAACACACACACATGCACGATGAAGGAAAGCGAGACAGAGAGAGGAAGGAAGGAAGGAAGAAAATGAATGCATGCATCTTAGCTCGGAAGAGCAAGGTACTAAGTCTTCCTGGGAGGCAGAAACCCGCTGCGGTGGGCGGATGGACCGGGCAGGGACCCCGGGAGCCTGCCCTCTGCTGGCCGCTGCGGCGTGGTGCGGGGACCACGGGTCCAGGTCCCGCCTCAGCCTGCCCGCCCTGAGCTCCGGGTGCCCACCAGTCTCCACCGGCAAGAATTAACTTCTTTTTGCAGGCAGGTGGCAGTGTGAGGGGAAGTGGGGTAGAAACAGGAAATTTGCTGGGTCTGTGAAAATAGGAATTCGTTCCGTGTCTTCCACCCTCCCGCACCCCAATAAATGCTGGAAACCTGGAACCATTGAGTTCCCCGGGGCGGAGGGGATTCTCGGGACCCAGGGCATTCAGTGTTAAAACGTGGAGGGTCTGC